>JAXCGZ010011503.1:65000-115405 GCA_037179515.1 Halocaridina rubra
TGTACAGCTTCACATCTGTATACTATCCAGAAAGAAAACCACTATCAAGTAATGGAAAGCTGATGCTACTTTATTACGGTTTTCAGCATGCTTAGAATTCTTACAGCAGTCCTATGTGGCCTCCATTTTCTCATACCGGTAGGAAAAATAAATGTACAGACATTTAAAGGATTAGGCCACTAGCATGCCAAATTAAATATTTTATAATTTATGCAATTAGAAATATTACCCCCTTATATATTATTGGTATAACACATAGTTAATACTGAGGATGAAAAGCTACTCTAAATTACTTCAGCATATAGGGGATCCTAGCGCTGCTATATAAGCTTACCTTTGCTTCGTAGGTGACCTTGGATTCCTTAGCATTTGGCCCGTACAAGACACGTAACTTATCTCCAACATTAACAGGAACGTGCGCTGGAATAAGTGCTTTGCCCCTAAAGAGAATGAAATACAGAGGTGTTTCAGTACACTTCTAATAACAATACCACCACAAAACTGGTATACTCTACTTTTATTCTATATCTCATCAAACTATTAGATTCCGTCACTGGTGGCAGGTAAGAGAGAAATAAATATAAAATAAAAAACGTGAAGACCTTTTTCTTTTTTGGTGATTGTAGTTATACACTTAAATTTCTCAAAGAGATACCATAAGATAAGAGCAAAAAATCTTAGAATGATGCAATTTGTATTTCAACTATGCTAAAACCGAATCTAAAGCTGTCCTCACTGTTGTTACAGAAATTTACCAAAGTCATGCAAGTGTAAACAGAATACTGAGAATGTGCTTTGAAAGTATAGGAAAACTTACTTTAGTCTATAGTACCGTTCAGAACTTAAGAAATTATAGACATAAATGCCTAAACTATGAGACGAAAATGTTAAAGGAAAAG
Organism: Halocaridina rubra; assembly: GCA_037179515.1. Lineage (NCBI taxonomy): Eukaryota > Metazoa > Arthropoda > Malacostraca > Decapoda > Atyidae > Halocaridina > Halocaridina rubra. The sequence continues at coordinate 65,900 of JAXCGZ010011503.1, forward strand.
AACCTTTAGGAAAACTGTCATCACAGATGACATACAAAAAACTGGCAAATAGCTGTAATATAACACAGTATATGCAAATCCTTCTCTATGGATCATCACCTAAATGAGTTGAGAAAGCCTCTGTGGCCCTATAAGCAAAGCTGTAAGAAGAATTAGCTTCTGGAAAGTCACCCATGGCTTTAAGGTCAAGGATGAGGGTAAAGACTAAGAAAGCTCCAATCCTCATGTCCTCAACGGTGGACAAAGTTACTCCTAACTGAACGGATGTAACAAATTACTTGGCTCCAGTCGTCTGGGTCTCCTTGCCATTGGAATCTGCTGACCGATTTATGAGTATTGTGCTTTTTTGGAGTGCAACGTCAAGTACATGTTACACAAACACACGCAAAAGCATCTTTGCTCTGCGGACGAACAAAAGCATAATGGAGCAATGACCATCATCCTTGACCGCAAAGAATAGCCACTCATCCACCCCATATGCAAATACAGAAAGCACTGATTAAGAAAGATGGAAATATATACATAAGTTAATAGAATAGAGTAAAACTCACATCCATGCTATACTTACAGTGACTGTGCAAGATTTGCTTCCAATTTTCTCTTTCTTCCTCTCTTCTTGATGCTGGCTTCATCCAAGGCCATAGGAATGGTTGCTGTGCTACCTTTTGGTGGCTTTGTCTTGCTTTTGCCTTGACACTTTTTGTCACTTCCAGTGCATACAGAACCACCGGGAGATGGAGCACTTGTGTGCGCAGTTGCTGAGCCTGAGGTACTCGAGCTCATAGACACAACATCAATATCATCTCCCTTCTCATCATTGCTGGTATTATCAGATGTACAAGATGGTACACAAGTGGATAAGGATAACGTACGCTCAAGCTTGGCTTTTCTCGTAGGTGTTACGGCTTTCTCTTCTCTTTGTTTTGAAGCTCTTGTTTGGGCCTTTTGAGTAAACATCAAATTGATTAAAAAATTTAAAAGTGTAATTAAAAACAACTAGTGTATTAAGTATATAAAAAATATCTAAAAACAATAATACAAAGGCCAAATGAAAGAACCGAGATATATGCATCTCTAAACTATTATAATCGAAGTTACTCAAACAAAGCAAATAGAGTAAAGATATCCGATGTCCCAATATTTCTGTTGATTTTTATATTAGACAATCAGAGCCTTTTCTTACTATTTTCATTAAGAAGACCATAAGCCTAAATTATCTACAACAGCTCCTATGCATAGTAGCCACAATAAAAAAATAAAAATAGTATACAATAATTCAAACTTTCATGTAACTTCTATAATACACGATTTTATTTTGCAATTATACTTCCTGCTAACAGTAAATTGCAAAAAACATCACGTTTGTCTTATTATTTATACATTCAAGACTGAAGCATTCTCAGTTCTTGGTGCAGTAATATGACAAGGAAAGTTTTAACCTAGGAATTTACACCATGCTTAAGTAAAAGAAGAACGCCCTCCATACATGCGTGAGAGTCCAAAATATCCGTTTTCACACTCATGTTTATTCAATAGCATTTGGAGGTGAAATTTCTTTCCCTCCAACAACGCTAACATCACTTACACTTACCATTTCAACTTCTTCAGCATTATCTGAATCATCCTTTTCTTCTTTTTTTATTTCTTCCTTTTTTATTTCTTCTTTTTTTATTTCTTCCTTTTTGATGTCTTCTTTCTTCAAATCCTCTTTCTTTTCCTTAGTACTTGAGCGAGTTTTCACTTCTGAATTATCAGGCTTTTCCTCCTTAAGGCTAGAGCGTGTCTTCCCCTCTACGGGCTCTGATTTAATGGCAGTTCTTGTCTTGGCCTCTGAACGAGGTGTTCGAGGTTCTCGCTTTTCTTTGGCAGAAACACTTTCACCCAGACTCTCCTTATGGCAGCTCGATTCCCGACTCCTCTCCTTACTCAAAGAGGATTCAAGAGACTTTTCCCTACTTTTTTCTCTATTCCCAACAGGTTCACGAGATCTCTCCCTCGTCATAGCAGGTTCTCGAGGTTTATCTCTACCTGAAAGGGGTTCTCGAGGTTTTTCTCTGCAGCCTGATGATTCAGTATTACTGCTTTTAACTTCTTGCTTCACACCTCTGCAAAAGAGTTGACACTTCCTTAACAACGAATACAAAATGATTTAACATATAAGTATAGCCAGCCTTTGATATATATACAGTATACAAAATAAAGTAAAAAATTTTATGTGAAAACACGAAATATATTTATGCCCCTGGCAATGATTTGAACCCAAAACATACTCAGCATACTGAGGTGCTACCAACTGTACTCTAGATGGAGCTGGGGAATAAATGTATTCTCCTAAATGTTTATGCTCATTCTGCTCTCTTCCCAATCTAACTAGCAGTTTGATTTTGCAAATAATTCAAAACCCTTCTATTAAGGCATCTACAATGATCACATAAACACATTATTAAATATATATATATATATATATATATATATATATATATATATATATATATATATATATATATATATATATATATATATATATATAGTTAAACCTCCGGTTAAGAATGTCCCAAGCCACGAACAAATCGACCTACAACAACAATTTTCGAACAAATATTGAATCGACACCCGAACAGTCCTTATAGATACGAGCGCACATCTGCCCGGGCGACCACATGTTTGCTCTCAGTTCTGCATTGGCACACGCACTGTGAAGATCGCTCGTTGTTCTTTCGTTGTAGATTTTTAGAATTTTTGCCTTTTACTCTAAATTAGCCCTCATTATAGCTCCCAAGAAATGAAGTAACAGTGATGTTAAAAAGCCTAAATGTTTTACTGTGGAAACAAAGAAAGAAAGAATAGCTGAACATGTTTCTGATATCGCCAAGAAGTATGACAAGGGAAAATCGACCATATGTACTATTTTAAAGAATGAAGAGCCTTAACAATGGCTGACGTGGCAAGAGGAGTGACTATTTTAACAAAAACAAAGGTCTCAAGTAATAAAGGAGGTAGAAAATGTTTGACAAACTGGAATTAAGTGTTTTTAGGGATGGAGAGGAGGCTAGTTCAAACCAAAAGGCAGCATATGCCTATGTGGTAGAGTTTGCTAAATATGGAGAAAGTGAAAGTTACATCTCGCAGCAAGCTTTTAACTGTGACAAAACAGGACTGTTATGGAAATAATTGCCTAAAAGGACTTACATAACCCAAGAAGAGAAGGCACTGCCTGGCCACAATCCAATGGAGGACAGATTTACACTTTTCTTGTGTGCTAATGCAGGTGGGGATTGCAATATTAAGCCTCTTTTAGTCTACCCCTCTAACAATCGGAGTTTTTTTAAGCACAATAATGTGTTGACGGCTAAACTTCCGGTAATGTGGAGGTTGAATAGCAAGGCTTGGGTAACACGCATCCTTTTATAGAATGGTTGACTGAAGTTTTTGTGCCAGCTGTAATGGACAATGATCCTGCCCATCATCCAGGTTTGGAAGACCATGATAACAAAATGGACTTCATAAAAGTAAAATTTCTGCCTCCTAACACCACTCTTCTTCACTAGCCCATGGACCAGCAAGTAGTCTCTAATTTTAAGAAACTATATGAAGGATCTTTTTACCAGGTGTTTCCAGGTCACCAACGACACGGATTTGACCTTGCGTGAATTCTGGAAAGACCACTTCAGTATCCTCCACTGCATAAACCTCACTGACAAGGCATGGAAGGTGTCTTACTGCATGTTGCAGTCTGCCTGAAAGAAACTTTGGCCTAGTTGTGTGGCTGATAAAAAGACTTTGAGGGTTTCAACCAGGAGTCAGCTGTCAATGTAGTGAACAAGATTGTGACCACAGGCAAAAGTTTGGGTTTGGAGATCAACGAGGAGAATGTGGAGAAGCACAAACAAGAACTTACCACAGAAGAACTTCTTGAGTTGCAACGTGAGCAGGTGAAGACTATCCAGAAGGAACAATCAGTGGAGCAGGAGGAAGAGAGGATAGGTTTCAAGTGATAACATAAGAGAAATTTTTTAGTAAGTGGAGTGATATGCAGGCTTTAATTGAGAGGCATCACCCAAACAAAACTGTGACCAGAAGAGTAGTGAACCTTTTAAATGACAATGTGATGTCCTATTTCTGAAAAATTCTTCAACAATGAAAAAGATCGTTTTCTTGTGCCAATACCAGCCAGCGAATCATCTTGCAAGAGAGAACAATGAGAGATAACACCAGCAGTACCTGTACAGTTGCCCAACATTTTATGGAAGGGGACTCTTCTTCGAAGGAGTAGTTCTCCCCCTCCTCCACCACCATCACGTGCGCCAGCAACAATCAACCACAAAGGTAAAGTGCAATACAATTATCATGTTTTATTTTGTGTTAAGGGTACTGTATTTTTCTATAAATAAAGTTATTTCTCATTCTATTCAGTATTTTACCACATATAACCATAAAAAATTTAAAAGGTGTTTCTGGGGCTGGGGAATGGATTAATTGGAATTACTGTACATTAATTTCAATGGGAAAAATTGTTTCAATTCACGAATATTTCGGTTTTCGAATGGAGTTAAGGAATGGATTAAGTTTGTGACCAGAGGTATCATTGTGTGTGTGTGTGTTGGTGTGTGCGTGTGTGTGTATGCATACACTCAGCACTCAATGTAACAGACTTCAGAGTTAGCAGAAAAAAACTGGAGTAGTAGATTTAGTATTTTTCAGTTGTAAAGAGTCACTGCTTCAAGAGAAAGAAAGCAAGATATGAAAAGCACTTTGGGCTACCATAATATCAGTGTATTACAGTAATAATGATTATACAAATAATAATAATAAGAAAAAGAGAGAGAGAGAGAGAGAGAGAGAATGAAGAGCGCTTTAGGCTAAAGTTTACTGTCTCAAAATAATAATAATAATAATATAGCCCCATATATATACAGAAGCTCCCATACTTACAAACATTCACAGATACAAACAAAAACCTACCCATGTATCAATGTATGTATTACAGTACTGACCTGTATTATTAATCAATACTGTATGAGAACTCATTAAAACTGTATTCTTTATGTTTTGCATAGTAGTTAAGTGTCTTTTGCCTAATTACTGTACAGTACTGCCTATGTAAATATTGAACAGCACTTTTTTTTTTTATACCTAAACACAACTTATGGACGACTGTGGAACGAGCTATGCCCTTTATCATTGTTTCCTATGGGAAATGACTCGTTTTTTCACGCCATTTTCCATTTACCCGTCACTTCTGAGAACCTATCTCCACGTTATTATGAGAACTAGGTATATATATATATATATATATATATATATATATATATATATATATATATATATATATATATATTTTATATAAAGAAAACCATTAATGGTGCATACTTAAGAATAACTGATTTTCTTTCCCTCTCTCTTTCACACACACACAAAAGTAAAAATGTTGAATTTATTATTTTTACAGCAAACAAATATTTTACACTGTCACATTGGATGATGAGCTTTTAATAATGCGATTGTTGCCCCTAAAAACCCCACGCTGGACACAATGGAAAATTGGAGTTAGCGGACCAAGGTCCCCTCCATATAGTCTGAATATGTAAGGAAGGTACACCAAGAGAGCAATATAATTAGAGTCTATCTTAGTCAAGCCAGGAGGAAGTTCCAAATAATATGGGGACATTATATTCAACACAATAATAAACACTAAAATACAGTTTATACCAGTCACATCATCCTAAAACTAGAGACAAGAATCAATAAATGAGTTTTATAAATAGCAATGCCAAATGAATTAGCATCAACATAATTTGATATTTCCGAAAATCTTTGCATTTTGTTGTGGTACAGAGCAGAAAAATTGAAAATCAAGAGAAGGAAAGTTAAGGAGGTTTTTTCCTAGTCACTCAAAAAGGGAACTCCTAGTACAAATACACAAAATTAGCAGCAAAAAGATAACAGCATGTAAGAACAAGCAAACAAGAATGCTATAGAACTTGCATAAATAATCAAAGGATAGAATTTAAAATAAAGTACATAACAAAAGTTTATAAGCATCAAAGTTAAATTACTTACTTTGCACCTTTTCCATCATTTCTTTTCTTTTCTGGATCTTTCTTCTCCTCTTTTTTGTCAATGTCTTTTTTCTCCAAGTCTTTGCGATCTCCTTCTTTTTTCAGATCTTCTTTGTCTTTCTCAACTTTTTTCTTTTCAACTGATTTTCTCTCTTCTTCATCATCTTTCTTCTCCGTCTCATCTTCAGTTGAATCGCAACTATCATTTTCTTTCTTTTTAAGCGTTCTTGGCGTCCGGTCACAGTCTCTAATTAAGCTTCGTCCCGATCGGTGTCTGGTGCGAGATCCTCGCGGGTTACTTACCATAGTACATCCAAGTTTTCTATAAAAATCCTCAAAGCTTTGCAAGTATCTGAAAATACAATCAGTATTTTAGAAAATCATTTAAACATACTAAATATCAAATTCATACTAAACACAGACTATAAGAATAAACAATTTACTTATACGGGGGGGGGGGAAATTTACTACATCAATTTTTCATCCTACCTGGCTTGTATGGCTAAGTCAAACTGCGTTTGCTGAACAGTTAGCACAACTGAATTTGTATCTGTAAAGTTAATGGGTTTATTTTTTTATTTGCTTAAGTATTTCATTATATTGAAGGACTACACTGAATTCATTTACAAAATTACCATACATATAGCCGCAAATATGATCTTATGCGAAAAAGTTTGTTAAGCGTCGAGAAAGAATTGGTCACATGGTATTGTTGTATATATATCAAGTTAATGGTTTTAATTATTTATTCGTTTATGTATTTGGTTATTTGAAGTAATTAGATTTATTTACAAAATTACCAAATACCTAGATGTAAATACAGTGCTCCCTTGTTTATCGCGGGGATTCGGTTCCGTGACCGGCCGCGATAGGTGAAAATCCGCGAAGTAGGGGCACAATATATACATAGGTATTTTACATTTATATTTACCTTTATTGTATAAACCCTCCCAGCACTGTTAACAAAGCACCCTTTTCTTTATTAATAACAGCGTGCAAGCGTAAATTTATATGAACGTGATAGGAAAGCTTACCGTGAATGAGGCAATGATGATGTGTACATACTCCACAGCCAATGACAGCTTTACGGCTGCTTTTTGCGAGAGAAGAACATGGTAATGGGGAGTTGCTGTAGCTATTTCTTCTCTTGTGCGAAGATGGTTTTATAAGGAGTCATGGCATCGTCGAAAATACTGCAGAAGGTCACCGAACGAACCATTTTATCACCATGCTCCTGCGACAGTTGTTGGAGTTCTTTCACATGCTTATACATGGCTGCCAGACGTTTGAGTGTTAGGCCAGGTTCTTCGACTTCTTCGTGCGTTTCCTCTGGTTGTTCTTCGCTCGCTGATTTTGTCATTTCCTCCAAGTCTTCATCAATCAAAGGCTGCGAGTGGCAGTCGATCAGTTCATTCACATCTTCGTGAGTCATATCCTTAAAGCCTTCTCCTCCTAGATATGCAGCCAACTTCACAGCTTTCCCAACTGCCGATTTATGGACTTCATCAGGAGCGAATCCCTTGTAGTCGTAGATGACTTCTGGCCACAATTTCTTCCAGCTGGCATTGATTGTGGCTGGTTTCATCTCTTTGAATATATACTGAATATTTTGAAGGCATGTAACAATTGTGTAGTTACCCCAGTAAGTCTTCATTGAGAATTCTTTGTCCGAAACCATGGACTCAACCAGGTTCGCCAGAGCATTCGTGTGTAGAGAGCCTTGAAAGCACGAATAACACCTTGATCCATAGGCTGAATCAGTGATGTCGTATTCGGTGGCAGGAACTCTACTTGAACACCGTCATATTCGAGATTAGTTGTGTGGCCACCAGCATTATCCATCAGAAGAGGGACTTTATATTCAAGGCCCTTTTCCGCATGATAAATTTTGACCTGAGGGATAAAGCACTGGTGAAACCAGTCCGATGTGAGGCTTTTCGTGATCCAGGCCTTAGGGTTATGCATCCAATACACTGGCAGCAGATTCTTATTCTTCAAAGCCTAGGGTTATTAGACTTGTAGACAAGCCCGGGCTTTAACATGAAGCTCGCAGCATTCCCGCACATGATTAGGGTATCGTGGTCTTTGTGTGCTTTAAATCCCGGGGCTTTAGCGTCTTCCTTGAAGAGCAAAGTGCGAGACGGCATTTTCTTCCAAAATAACCCAGTCTCATCCACATTAAACACTTGCCCAGGAGCATATTCCCCCAAAGCAAAAATTTTCTTGAAGTCGTTCTTTACAAATTCTTCAGCTGCAGCTGTATTAGCAGAGGCAGCTTCGCCATGCACCGAATCGCTCTTTAGGCCATAGCGTTTTTGAAATTTGGCGAACCATCCCTTGCCTCCAACAAACGATCATGTCCTTGGTGGAGAATCGCTGGAGAGTCCTGGTTGTGGGTCATCGATATCTTCTTCTCTCACCTCCTCCTCACGGTCGCTTCCGTATCAGCTGATACACCCTCGCACGCTATTTCCCTGACGATATTGTATCAAAAGTTTGTTTGCTGTTTGTTCTTAATGCTTTTTTCAAATCTCTTCATAATATTCGATAGCATTAAGCGGTAGAAGAGGAGGAGGATGCGGGAGAATGAACCTCTATCTGCAAACGTTTTGGCACTTCAGTATCAGCTGATACACCCTCGCACGCTATTTCCGTGACAATATTATATTGCCAGTTTGTTTTTTATGGTTTTTTAAAAATTCTCTTCATAATATTCGATGGCATTAAGCGGTAGAAGAGGAGAAGGATGCGAGAGAGCGAACCTCTAACCAAAACATTCTGATGCTTATTCAGGCACAATATCTCTCATAAAATATTTACTTACTCACCCTATTTGGGGTTTATCTAATTTTCAAGATTATAGTATTATTAATATTCCTTGTTTCTAAACATTATTCTATCTATCAACCATGCTGCGCCAAATCTTAACGTAAATAAAGTCAGCTGAGAGAAAAAGAAAACGTATACAATTCGTTCAAAGAAAACGTATATCGTACTGTACATGGGAAACTTAAATGAAATATATATATATTCTCTGCATGCTATTTCCCTGACGATATTATATCGAAAGTTTGTTTGCTGTTTGTTCTTAATGCTTTTTTTTCAATCTTCATAATATCACGTTCGTATAAATTTATGCTTGCGCGCTTGTTATTAATAGAGTAAAGGGTGGTTTATTACCAGAGCAGGGAGAGTTTATACAGTAAAGGTAAAAATAAATGTAAAATACCTATAATAAATATGGTGCTTCTACTTTGCGATTTTTCACCTATCGCGGCAGGTCCTGGAACCGAACCCCTGCGATAAATGAGGGAGCAAGGCACTGTTGTATACCTATAATTGTTTTATCTATTTATTTATGTATTTGGTTATTTGAAGGAATTAGATTTCATTTATTTACCAAATACATAGCCGTAAATACCGGTCTTTATGTGAAAAAGTTTGTTGAAGATGGCCTTTGGAATACATCGTCATGAATATAGAAGAAAATCAATGAAACAAACTTATGAAAAGAGTAACAGACGAAAAACAATACATGAAAAATATTATTGGACAATATCAACTAAAGTATTTCTGGATAAAGTAAATAACGCCTATGAAGAACTGAAATCTGCTACGAAACAAGATTTGAAAAGGAAAATTAAAAGCAATCTTAGCAATTGGATAAATGAAGTACAAGAAAACTCAAGTTTAAAAATTTACTTCAAATGGAAACAGAAATGAAAAGTGAAGAAAAGCTATGTGACAATAGACAAGCATCAGTCATTCTTTACAAAACAAGAACAATTATAAATTTTGGAGAAAGAGAGAAACCAAAAGGACAGCATATTAAGAATGATAAGAACTTATTCATAAGAGAAGCACCATTGTGATGGCGCTGCTTGTCAACCTCTCGTCCGCCATATTGATTTTCGTGCTCATTCGCTGAGTTTACATACTTTCAACATGATTAAAAGATGTCATTAGTGCTTTGGCTGGATGACCAGCATCAACGATGCATTCCAGTGAGCCTTCTGTTGATTCAGGAGAAAGCAAAAAGATAGTTTAAAGCTGTGAAAATGGGAAAATGGGGGGAGAAGAAGTGTTGCTCCCTTGTTCTTGTGCTCATTCGTTAATGTTAAGCCATTCAACCTTAAGTTGGATGTGGGGCCTGAAATGATCCAGTTATCCAAATGCAAGCCAACCATAGTAGTAAAGGTAAGCAATACTGTATAGTGTACTTTTACTCTTTTTATGTCTTAGATATAGAACTTGAATTACTTTTCTATGTTTTAGAGTATTTATTTTTAGCACTGGAGGGGAACCTACGTTCGAATTTAGGTGTTTTCCGACAAACAAAGAAATCCAGGTTACGGCAGATGTCAGGAACGCAACCCTGTCGTAAGTCAGGGACTCCTGTATTAACATATTGCCTTCACTAATTGTATGCACTACCCTCACTATCAAGTATATACTGACAACTTTAGGCAATGAACAGTGATATCTGTTTTATGTTTCAGTAAATTTTTTAATCAATGCCAATTAGCTCACTTCTTACAGAATACAGACATTCCCCAACTTATGAACGAGTTAGGTTCCAGAAGACAGTTCATAAGTTGTGTTTAGGTAGAAAAAACTAATGTACAGTACATACATATGCATTAGTGAACAGTTCTTAGGCTAAAGACTCTTAGCTACTACATGAAACATAACGTATTTTATTTATTTATTTTTATGATTATGACAAGCATACAGTACTAATGAATACTAATACAGTCATAATAATGTAATAATAAGAACAGTACAGTAATACATACATTAATACATCGGTAGATAATGGGTAGGTTTTTGTTCATATCTGTGAATGTTTGTAACTCGGTTGCTCGTAAGCAGAAGAGCTTCTATATTTCTTTGCCTATGGTTGCAGTTAAAAGAAACATCCCCCATAATACAATAAACAAATACAAGAGGAAGGGCCTGCTAAGACGCTGAACAGCAAACCTTTTATAAGCAGTCTTGACGTGTGTAGGAGCTTGAGTGCCTAGAGACTGCAACTGCATCTTATTGGATACTGCTTTCCACTGGTTTTGATTCATTACACGATTAAAACCACCAAACTTTTGCACAACCTGTAAAATATAACAACAGACGTAGAAATTATTCATAACTAAGGTATTTATGCTCATATATTCAATCGTATACTTTTAAATCGAGTACAAAACGGAACAAAGTGTGCCATCAAAATGAAGGGTACTTGAGCATTTTGCCATACTTCTCCACACCTTTGTGGAAAGAACATTATTTCAACTACTCAATAGTATCTACTTGAGACAAATACCAATAAAGTAATAGCTCAATTTACATCATTAATACATTCTAAAACTCAAATTTCAAGTAAAAAATACCCTTTAAAGATGGACTAGCCTTACCTACAAAACTGGATAAGTAACTCCAGAATATTGCTAACACAACAAACTTCATTTGATGGTTCCACATTTTTACTGTCTATTAAATGTGTAGAGTATGTACACATACTTTATTTGGTGCACATGTAGAGATAACCTAAAAATTATGTCAATTACCCCCGTATTCCCTTCATAAGAAATCAATGGCAAGGCACTGAAAGTGATTTAGAAAGAATTTGACATTTAAGTGAAAAAAGTGTTGCTACTTGGGGTAACCTGACATATATTTGCTTAAATGAGGTTTAGTAAATTACCCTTAAATGGCTCGTAAATACATTTAATAGATTTGGAAAAGATGAAGTTCGAAAAAAAAAAACCTTGGGAGGTGGCAAACTTATTCATACATCGAGTTGATATTGAGCACTTACTTAGGAATTGTTCTTGAAATGTTGACAAATAAGATGCTTCAAATGAATAAGTCAAAAGAAGGAGCAAGAAAAAATGCAAAACATGCACTAAGAAGACTCTAGCTATTGTCCTTTCAACCATTAGTGGTTTCCTTAAACTGGCAGAAGATATGGCTGCCAATGCCTCCTATAATATGAAAGGAATGCGAGTGTAGGACTCTTTGTTAGTTCCTTAAACTTAAGCCTATACCAGAGTAAAAGAAACGCACCTTAAAAAGTTTATAAAGATCCAAATCTTTGTTGCCAACTGTAGGTCCACTGTTTATAGGTGTGCCACATTCTTCCATAAATTTGTAAAGTTGTGCTACAAAATGATCCTTTTCTTCCCTTGGTTCATCATCTGAACTCTGTAATATATATACAGTATACATTAACAAGGGTAAGTGGTTATAGAATATCTGCTGTGGAGCCAACAGCTGTGGCAGATTTTCCACTGCAACTCCCATCACACCTACACATCCCAGTTTGCAGCATTAAGCAGGTGCTGGGTTATTTTTTTGGTCCACGTCACCTATGTCACCATCTCTTTCTATACATCCATATCTCTTGCATGCTCTCTTCCCTGCTACACTGATATACCACATGCACCCAATACTCCTTTCACCCCATCCATTCAGCCATCGCAATTTATGTCTCCCTTCTAGATTTACTCCACTTACTGCTCTCCAAACTCTCTGCTAGTTGTTCCTCACTATTCTCTCCATTTGCCCAAAGACTAACAGCACTTTCTGGTTTAACTTACCAAACAGCTATTTTTACAACACACTGTCTGAGCCTCACTTTTGCCTTCCTGTCTAATCTTGACAAACCTATCGCACCTCTTAAATACCTCATCTTTGTTAGATTTAACTTGTTCTTTTCATCCTCTCTTGCATTCCATGTCTCTACTCTATACAATGTCACAGGTAGAAACACCCTTAATATAAACTTCCTTAACTATCGGGTGTGGATATATGAGTATTAAGAAGTCCTTTAGCAAGCTGGTTGGCCAATTACGTACTCGGCTGTTAGATAGTACATTTTACTGACAGCTGACGGCCAATTCGGCTGTTAAGAGCCTTAGAACAATGGGAAAGTAAGAAAAGCGTAACGAATATGTCAGAACTCACCAATTCCAAGATAGAGGGAATTGTAGAGCAAGAGAGAGAATGAGCATGGGAGACAGAAGCCACTCTTCTCCTCACTTAGTTAAGGTCCACCTATTTCTCATGGTATTACAGATTTTCAGAGATAAAAATTAACTTTACTTCATAAACACATGCAAGAAATTCAACGCTCATAACATTTTCAATACGTACATCCGAATCGGATCCGTCCCTATCTGAATCGTCATCAGACACATCCATTCCAAATAAAAGATCTCGATCCCAGTGTGGAGGAAGTTCATCATTTGTCATAAACTGTAAAGCTTTCTCAACAGCTGTCTTCAAAGCACTCTGGGAGACCTTGTTGCCTACCTCTCTACTAAATGGAGAGGCCTCCTTTTTAGGGACAGTATAACTGAAAGGAGCAAAAAAAATAAAATAAAATACAGAACATGGAATAGAGCAAGCATTACCTAAAATGAAAAAAAAATAAAGTTCCTGGAGCTGGAGGATTCATAGAATATTGCTACCTTCATAGTAGATCCATAATTATTTGGCATTTTGTATTCATCAAACATCTTTGCATCATTCAATAAAGTGTGCATTTCTTTGCACACTTTATACCAATTAAAAGAACATTCAGTTTTGAAAGCAATACAAGCCTGAATTGTCTAATTTCAAATACAAGATAAAATACATATCGTAATGTAATAACAGTATCTACTATTGTGACAAGTGGGCTATTTCACCTCTTGGTAAATTAAGCAGTATAATTACCAATCTAGACCATTATCTACTGCACTGATAAATAAAATTAAATCCTTACTGATGACAGATGTGCAGTATACACCATGTTAATATACAGCTAACTATAGGAATACTAATAATGAGGATATATAGTGTTACAAGAAACAAGAAAGATTTCAACAGTATTAGCACATAAACACAACAACACTTAAGTTGATAAAAGGAAATCAATAATAATGTACACAAGAGCAAAATGCAAACTAACATACAATGCTGTATTGTATTATATGATATGAAAAAAAAGATAAGGATGGGTTTAATGATAAGATATACTTCTTCTGCCATCAGGACATGAGAGGTAGATATTACACAGTAACCAATGAGTCAACCTATCTTTTTACACATATCATATCCCCCCTCAATGTGGCAATGGGGATATGTTCCCCTATTGTTTTCTCATAGTTTCATATCCATGCAAAAATTTTTCCATATCCTTCTATTTAATAAGTGGAATGACACATTTAACATCAATTTCCCTGCGATAGACTATTGAATATTAAACCTATGTGACCTCTCCAAAGCTCTTTGATAGTCTCATCCAATCCTTCAAAGGATATTGAAAGCATTACATATAGGCCTAGATGATTTCTCATATAGTAGCTATCTAACCATTGCATGAAATCAGCATAAACAGAAAGACACATGTACCACCCAAGTTCTCTGTTGAATTTGTAAAGGCTAAGCCATAAGGCTTCTACTTTTCAATATATTTATAATGAGAAAAACTGTTGCCAAGTTGCATGCTTGCCCAATTACTTCTCTGTAAAAATATAGAAAATCTTCATCTCTTAATCTTAGAAATGGAATTCACAACATAAAAAGTAATACGGTACACTATATGAAATGGACTAAGAGTAATTTATATTTACGGGATCAAGAGTTAATATTAATTGTATGACCAGAGACCTACATGTTACAGCAGAACTTTCTCATGTTTGAGCAATTCCTTATACGGGGTCCCCAATTTATGACAGGGTTCTGTTCCTGACAGCTGCAGTAACCCTGATTTCATCGTAAGTTGGAAAAATAATCTAAGTTCTTAATTTTAGACATAAAAATAGTAAAAGTACACTATCAGTATTTCTTACCTTTACTGCTAAAGTTGGCTTACATCTGGATAACTTCAGCCCCCATATTTAACTTAAAAGTCGAATGGGTTAACACCAGCAAATGATCACAAGAAAAAGTGGGTGACGCTTCTTCTTCCCCCGCTTCCCATTTTCAGTGCATTAAACAATCTTTCTGATTTCTCCTGAATCAACAGGAGGCTCACTGGCATATGATGTCGATGCTGGTCATCCAGCCAGAGCACTAATAACATCTTTGGTTGAAATTATGCGATCACAGAGAATGAGCACAATAAACAATATGGCGGAGGAGAGGTTCAGGTTGAGTCGCAATGCCTTTACGATGGCACTTTTCTTAAAATGAAGTCTTATTGTTCTTATTGTGTTGTCCTTTTGGTTTCTCACTTTCTCCATAATTTATATATGTTCTTGCTTTGTAAATAATAACTGACGCTGGTCTATTGTCATAGAGCTTTCCTTCACTTTTCATTTTTGTTCCATTTGGAGTATATTTTTAAACTTGACTTTTCTCGTACCTTCCCATGCTGTCACCTTTTAATTTTCCTTTTCATATTTTGTTTAGTAACAGATTTCAGTTCTTCATAGCAGATATTTTCTTTATCCATAAATACTTTACTTGATATTGCCCAGTAATCCTTTATCAAGTTTCGTTTTTGTCTATTACTTTTCATGAGTTTGTTCTTTCAAGTTTCTTCTCTATAATTGAAGGAAATTGCACTGAGTGAAGGTTTTTCTTCTTCTTCTCAGTCTAATTTCTTCAAATAACCAGATACATAAACAATTAAATAAATAAAACCATTAACTTGACACAGTATATACATATACAGCAATACTGTTTGACTATTCTTTCGCCAATCTCAACAAACTTTATCACATAAAGATCGTATTTACGGTTATGTTTTGGTATTACAGCATTGTATATAAATTCCTTCAAATATCCAAATATATAAACAAATAAATAAAGTAAACCATTAAGTTGATATATACGTATACAACAATGCTGTGTGACTATTCAGTCGCAAACCTCAACAAACTCTTTCCCATAAAGATTACATTTACAGCTACGTATTTGGAAATTTTGTAAAAATAAATAATTCCTTCAAATAACTAATACATAAATAAATAAACAAAACCTTTAACTTGATATATACGTATCCAACAATCCCGAGTGACAATTCTTTTTTGCCAATCTCAACAAACTTTTACTCATAAAGATCATATTTATGGCTATATATTTGGTATTTTTGTAAATATATAAAATCTACTTCATTCAAATAATAATAAATAAATAAAATCATTAACCTGGTATATATATATATACAAAAATGCCGTGTGACTATTTTTCAACAAACTTTTTCGCATAAGTTCGTAGTTATGACTAAGAATTTGGCAATTTTGCAAATAAATTAAATCTAATTCCTTCAAATAACCAAATATATAAACACATAAATAAATAAAGCCATTAACTTGATATATACATATAGAACAGTTCCGGTTTTGCGTCACGGACTCCCTTTTCTACCGAGGGCTAGGACGGTTTTCCTTTTCTACCAAGGGCTAGGACGGTTGCCTTCTTGCGAAGGACTTGTTTTGGCAGATGTAATTGTTACCCTGAGTGCGTGCCCTTGCTAACCTCAGACCGTGACGGGGTGCGAACCCTCGACCTGACGCCTCAAAGTCGCGGACGCTACCGCTTGAGCCACGGTGACTATATATGCTGCTACATATGTATTCATCTGCCAGGCTCACAAACTGTTTAGTGTACAAAGTTTGTATTTACTACACAAGCCAAATAGGTAAAAAAATTGGTTTATAAATAGATTTATGGGCCTCTGTCATAATGGCGGAAACGCATAACTTCGAACAACGTAAATTGGGGAACCCCTGTATTAGGAATTTGGGGCTAATTCTTGACAGCTATATATAACTTGTATCTGATATGCTCTTCAGCTTATACTGAAAAAAACTCCTTTGACAGCCAAAACAGGAACATAATAGCAGAGGATTTAGTTCTTATCTACATATCCTCTTGTTCAGAAATATGGAGGTGCAGCAATAAAAGTCTGCTAAGCAAGGTTAAAAAAGATTAAAAATTGTGCGGCTAAAATTGTTATTGGTAATGGCTAAAGTTTGACTGCGCAACAATATTTATAAGGGAAATAAACTGGATCAAGGTAGAAGACCAAATTAAATAATATCGAGGTGATGTTAAAGTTAATGAAAAGTTTACACTAGAATACAGTGTGCATATTAAAAAAATTTGCTGTTCCGTGACAGAAACATTCAACAATTATAAAAATTTGATTCCAGAACCAAGAACAGAAACAGCAAAGGTCAGAGGTCTCACAATTAGGAACAAATTGCTAAACGACTTAATCTCATATGCTGTCTGCATGCATTCTTATACAGTAAAAGTTATACATAATGTGAATGCTGTTGTATTTATAATGTAATAGCCAGAGTAAACTTTGTGGAATTTATTTATTATATGTTTCTTATATATCCTTGTAATACAATGGGTTTTCCTTTTTTCAAGAGGTCCTCGGTTTACGAGGTTTTTGACCTATGATGTTTCATGGGTATGATGCATATCCCATAAAGTATTAAGAAATCCTTGTTTTGACCTACGTGGTTTGCGTCGTAAATATGAACTTCGCTTGGGAACACTCTGTGGGGGCGTGGTGGGAGACTATGTCGTCATGTGGCATTAGACTGAGGAAGACGCGTCACTCAGTTCCTACTTGTATGCCATATTGTTATTGTGCTTCTTCGCTCTTAGGTTTGCTTTGCCATTTTTTTAATAATTTTTGGCCAATATTATGTCTCCCAATCATGAAGCAGATTCTTCTGGTGGCAATGCTTCAAAGAAAATGAAAGCCATCACCATGGAAGTGAAATTAGATTAATGAAATGCTCGGAAAAGGGAGAAACTGCTACCAACATTGGTTGGTTACCAGGGTTACATTATTCAACAGTGGCAACGATTATCAAGGATAATGATCACATCCTTGAACGTGTGAAAAATTCTGCTCCTATGAAGTCCACTGTAATTACTAAGCAGCATACTGGCCTGATGATTGAGACAGAAAGGTTATTAGTGCTTTGGATGGATGACCAGCATCAAGGGCGTATCCCACCCTCGCAACGCTCATTCGAGTGTGCAAGCCAACCACAGAAGTAAAGGTAAGGAATTGTTCTCTTCTTTCTTTTTGTTACCGATTCATTTTGTTACATTATAATTATGCTCTCCAAGTGTTTTTTAGCCCTAGTTATGTTTTCATATGTCACAGATAGTGTCAACTCGCTTTTTATACATTTCTATAATACACGAAATTGAAATAACGCCTCCAAAAAAATTAGTAAAAAAATACGAAATGCGCTAGTAACACGCACGTGAAAAAAAAAAATAAATTTCATATTAGTAAATAAGCAACCACTATGAGGCACTTTCCTGCCATGCTGTCATGTGCTTCGGTGTCTCTTTACCCAGAATACTGCGTGGATATATAGCTTGTTCTCTGAGGAACTATGGGGAATCCTTTGTCGTCGCCCTTGATATCTCTACGGCTTTTGACAGAGTCTGGCACTAGGTTCGGTTGGCCAAACTCCCTATCTATGGCTTTACCCCTTCTTTCTGTTCTCTGATTTCCAGTTTTCTTACTGACCGTTTTATATCTGTAGTTGTTGATGGCACGACTTCTAGCCCTTTCTCTGTTACCAGTGGTGTTCCACAGGGCTCTGTTCTTTCACGTGCTCTGTTTCTTCTCTTCATCAATGATCTTCTACAATCTCCATCTTCCTCTCTTCTTCATGCCTTTGCTGATGATTCTACCCTTCACTTCTCCTCTGCCTTTTCTTCACAACCTTCATCTGCTACTCGTAATTAGTCACGTATTACTCTTTCTTCTACTCTCAACTCCGATTTGCAGAGAGTATCTGAGTGGGGAACTCAAAAATTTAGTTGAATTCAATCCCTCCAAGACAGTTTCTAGCAATCTCTTATGTTCTTCTCCTTCTGATAACCCTATTGTCTTCGAAACTAACAAAATCTACCCTCTTAATTCTATCAACATATTAGGAATCAAAATAGCCTCTAACTTGTCATGGAGGAATCACATAATCCAAATTTCTAAATCTTCATCCAAAAAATTGGGGATTTTGTTTCATTTTCGTCATTACTTTTCCTCTTTACAGTTACTAAAAATCTATAAAGGTCTTATCCATCCCTGCTTAAAATACTGCTCACACATCTGGGGTGCTTCTTCTTATAATTATCTCCTTGATAGGGTTGAATCTAAGGCAGTCAGACTTATTAATGATCCTCCTCTTAGTTCTAATCTGGATTCTCTCTCTCTTCGCAATAAGGTATCTTCCATTTCTCTTTTCTATCGCAACTACTTCCATCGCTGCTCTGATGAGTTGGCGAGTTGCATCCCTCCCCCACTGCCGAGGCCGCGTAACACTCGCCAAGAGGCCTCATCTCACAGTTACTGTGTGGAGATTCGTAGCTCGCGGATTGGTCGGTGCAGCAGCTGCTTCTTCCCATCTACCTCCAGACTCTAGAACTCTCTTCCTCCTTCTGTCTTCCCTAATTCTTATGACATTTCATCCTTCAAAATGCAGATCTATCGCCATCTCCATACCTCTGGGTCCTCTGTACTTTGTTTTTTCTGTCTGTCATTACTTCATCTCTGCCATGTCCTTAACCTTCTTCTTTTCCTTTGTCTTGGTATTTTCTCGTGCCCGGGCCTTTATTGATGAGGGCAGTTTCTGCCTGTCCGTGTCACACACACAAACAGCTAAAGAAGACGGGGTGTCATCACTTTTGTAACTTACTGATGTGTAAAAACAGACTATTTACAAAGTGAGAAAACAAGTGCTACACAGATAGGACAGTTGAACTGGTGTTTCCTGGAGAGCAGATTAGAAAAAGCTTGACTTAGCTGGACACCCAAAATGATATGATAAGTGGGACTGATGACGAGGATTCATGGGGAACTTTGCGATTTTTACTGTCATCAGTGCACCATAACGAGAGCTGAAGGGAGAGCGATAGAGAATACTAACTTTACAAAGGTATTAGTGATATAAATCAAGCAAAGCGCAGTTTATTAATAAAATTATCCTGAACGGGCCCATGTACTTACTATCGTCCATCTTGAAAGGATCTGACAAGATAGTCCTTTTTAGTCTCAATCTTGACAGAGTCTTGAGCAGTAGGAGCAACAACAAGACCAGGAAACCAGTTGTCTTTCATTTTCTTTTTGTCACCCAACTCCACACATACCACTTTGCCAATGTCAGCCTCCCATTCCTCACGTCTTGAGCGATGTCTCTTGTGAACATTGTCGTCCTCATCATCACCGGAATCATCTCCATCCCTGGTAATAAAGAAACATATAAAATGAATCATTACATAAAATGCCAGGAAATAATGGCAAGACCTTAAATTTTCAAATCTTCAAAATACTTAATACATATACAAGGCTTCCTTGGTTGCTTCTAATACATAGTGGTAAAGTTTAATTGCTTTTGCTATACATTGCAAAATTTAATTGTTTTTGCTATACGCATTTCTACTGCAAAACAATATCTCCGTAAAAAACTTCAATCACATTATCATATGCATCTGCCAAATCAAAAGCCTAGCTGTTCAATAGAAAACTTTATTAAGTGAATTAGAAATAAATTTCATTATATTAATATATACATACGGATTCTGCCTTAATCTCCGCCCCCTCCTGGGTCCTCCAACAGGTGTGCCAAAATGTTCTGGGTGCGTTAAGGGCAACTGATCTAATGTTTCGCTCTCTGCAAAATGCCGGCCACTCTTTAAACACAGTGATGTCCTCCTTAATGTAGTAATGTCTCCATCATCAAAAACTGAAAAGAAAAAGTTTATAATATATATATATATATATATATATATATATATATATATATATATATATATATATATATATATATATATATATATATATATATATATATATATATATATATATATACAGTGGTGACCCCAACCCACGAATGCCTGTTCCCACAAACAAAAACTTAAAAAAATATTGACCCCAGATTACGAACGAACCACATAGCACGGACACCAATTCAGAACTGAGAGCTGGCGAGCTGGAAACGTGTTTGCCTCGCCAAGACATTTGAGTTCGTGGGTGGGTTTATGTTCGTGATTTGGGGTTAAAATTTGTTAAAAATTTTGTTCTTGGGAACAGGCATTCGTGGGTTGGGGTCTCCACCGTATGTATATATTTATTTTCCATTGCTTTGCCTTTCAGAGAGCCCTTATTATGACTCCTAAGAAAGATAAAGGCATTAGTGACAGTGGCGTCAAACACCCTAGATGCATAACAGTGGAAATGAAGAATGAAATAATTTCTAAGCATGAAAATGGTGTTCGTGTGTCTGATCTCGCCATGCAGTATAAAATGATGAAATTGACTATCTGTACTATTTTAAAGAGTAAAGATATCTATAAGGCGACTGACGTGGCTAAGGGAGCAAATATATTAATAAAGAAAAGGTCACAGTTACCACAAAAGGTAGAGAAATTATTATTGCTGTGGATAAATGAAAAACAGCTGGTTGGAAATAGTATTAGCAAGGCCATAATATGCGCTAAGGCTTTGCAAATCCAACAAGATTCAGTAGCGAACTCTCCGAGTTCTAGTGGCGATAAAGTTGACGAATTTAAAGACAGCAGAAGCTGCTTTGAATACTTTCGTCGTCAACCTGGGATTCATAGCGTCATTAGACATGGAGAGGCGGCTAGTTCCGATCAAAAGGCAGTGGATTCTTACGTGAAGGAATTCGCTAATTTTTTCAAGAGTGAAGGTTATATCTCACAATAAGTTTTTAACTATGATGAAACTGGACTCTTTTGGAAGAAAACGCCCAAGAGAACCTATATAACTCAAGAGGAGAAATCACTGCCTTGCCACAAACCAATGAAAGACAAGCTTACCCTTTTATTGTGTGCTAATGATAGTGGGGACTGTAAGATCACCCCTCTTTTAGTTTACCACTCTGAAAATCAGCATGTTTTTAATCGCAATAACGTATTGAAAGCTAGCCTCCCGGTAATGTGGAGGTCAAGTCCAAAGGCTTGGGTCACGTGGATTTTATTACTAGAGCGGTTGATTGAAGTGTTTGCGCCAACAGTGAAAAATTATCTTGAGGAAAATAATTTGACCCTTAAGTGTCTCCTCATAATGGAAAATGCTCCTGCCCATCCTCCAGGTGTGGAAGAAAATTTAGCTATACATTACGACTTCAATAAAGAAAAATTTCAGCCTCCCAACACCACTCCTATCCTCCAGCTCATGGACCAGCAGGTAATTTCCAATTTTAAAAAAGTTGTATACAAAGGGTCTTTTTGCCAAGTGTTTCCATGTCACCAATGACATGGATTTGACCCTTCGAGGTTTTTGAAAAGACCACTTTAATATCCTCCAATGAATTGGCTTCATTGAAAAAGCATGGAAGGTCTCATATCGTACACTGAACTCCGCTTGGAGGAAACTTTGGCCAGGTTGTGTGATTGAAAGAGACTTCAAGAGCTTCAAGCAGGAGTTAGCTATCAAAATTTTGAATGAAATTGTGGCCAAGGGCAAAAGTTTGGGCTTGGAGGTCAATAACAAGGATGTGAAGGAGCTGGTGGAGGACCACAAAGAAGAACTTACCATGGATGAATTAAATGAGGTGCAACGTGACCAGGTGAAGATTCTCCAAGAGGAGCAGTCACTGAAGGAAGAGGATGAGAGGGTAAAGGTGTCCAATGAAGAATTTACACCAATTTTTAGTAAGTGGAATGATATGCAGGCTTTTATTGAGAATTATCACCCATATAAAACTGTGGGCATTAGAGTAGTGAATATGGTAAATGACAATGCAATGAATAGTTTTAAAAAAAATTACCAAATAAGAAAAAGACAAATTTCTCCGGATCATTTCCTTGTCCCAGTAGGTAGGACATCAGTTTCCAAGAGAGAAAAGAAAAAGAACACACCAGAAATAGCCTGTATCAGAAAAGCTTCCTAATGTTTTTTTTTTTATGGAATGGGACCCTCCTTGCAAAATTTAATCCCCCTCCTCCTCAACCTCCATGCAAGTATGACAGCAACAATCATCCACAAAGGTAAATACAGTACTGCATTTCTATTATAAATTCTATTTTCCTTAATTATTAATGCTATTTTCCTTTACAGAGTACATTCCTTATAACCTGCATTATATTTCTTTGGTTTTAATGACTCAAAAAAATTTTAGATGAATATTTGTGGTGATCTGGAATGGATTGATTGGATTTCCATGATTTTCAATGGGAATATTAAATCCAACTCACAAACACTTTTTTGGAACGGATTAACTTTGTGGGTTGGGGTCACCACTGCATACCCAGTGTATATATATATATATATATATATATATATATATATATATATATATATATATATATATATATATAATACTATATATATATATATATATATATATATATATATATATATATATATATATAATATATATATATATATATATATATATATATATATATATATATATATATATATAAAGATGGTCATTGACTTATGAGCGCAATTGGTTCTGACCAACCAGTTGTAAATCAAATGACAAGATTTCCTACACTCACAAATAACTAGAAGAACCTGGTCAATAGCAATACCATAACAGATTCTAAATGCATGAGTCTCCTAAGCAGAAATGTAGTTCACTTACCAACTGTATACTGACTGCAATCTTGAATTTTGTTGATGATAGCATCTACAAACTGATTTTTATCTGGATGACTAGCTTTCACCTGGGCACCAAGCTTCAAAACTCCCTTTACCTGGTCATCTGACACAACAGCTGATCCCAGACCAAGCTTAAAAGTTACCTGTAATAGAGATACCACTAGGGTAGTTATTCTTTTAATATATATATATATATATATTATATATATATATATATATATATATATATATATATATATATATATATATATATATATATATATATATATATATATAATATATATAATATATATATACACATGTGTATATATTAACATGTAGTAGGTTGGCCCATGGCAGCAGCCGCCCATTGCGTTACTACAGCTGAAGGATTTTTAAACTTGAATAGGACTGTCCAGGACAGTTCGATGTTAAGTCTTCCTTCAGTTACGGTTATATTTTATGCCTATATCAACACTGAATATTCTTGGATATTCATTACACACCTCTTATTATCCCTTCACTTCCAACAAGTCATTACACTCTCCATCTCTGTTACTTTTTACTTAATGTATCCTTCATGCCCAGGCTCAGTGGGGGCTGTTTTATTTTATTTTTTTTTTTTTTGGCCCATCCTGGTGTCACAATCATAAAAAAAATAAATAAATAAAAAAAATTAAAAAAACAAAACAATGGCAGATATACTAACGGTTACAAAGACTAAGTTAGGACATAAACAGTGTCACAGTATTTACTATGGGCTTCAAAATATTAAGGGTTAAAAGATTTGAGAGGACTGGTGGAGGGATAGCATTCATCACAAGTGAAAGGTTTCAGGTTGAAGAAATAAACTCAGATAAAGAAAGTGAGTTCAAGGAATTTCTTGATGCTTACATATATATTGGTTCAGAGAGCATTACAATAGCTGTTGCAAGTATCCTACCAAGGTATGAACATAGGCTAGAGGTTTATAAGGAAAATTATATAGGTACTATCAAAGTTATTAACGGAGCTGTTAACATCACACAGGTGAGAAGTGGAGGATTTTGATTATGGAAGATTTTAACCATACAGAGATAGATTGGACTAAGATAGATTGGGGAGGATTCATTTGGGGCAATATTCCTAGATTGCAAACAAGGAAATTTCCTACACCAGCTTGTACTGGCACCAACGAGGGCCACGGGTGGGGATGACCATCACTGTTTGACCTAGTATTCACAAATAATGTGATAGATATTGACAAAATTGAGTATGAACCACCAACTGGAAAAAGTGACCACTGGGTGTTTTTGATGGGGTATATCATCAAAGATGTTCTGCCAGAAAGTAGGAATACTGAGAAGGACATGAGGAGGACCTATTCAAAGGAGATTACAACAAAATTAAAAAATTATCTTTTAGCAGTTATTGACTGGATGACCTTAATAACAACTAATCTGTACAAGAGATGTACAAAATCTTTTATGAGGCATATGGTAAGATAGTTACTTGTTGCATACCTTCCACAAAAATAGGAGTTAATCATGCCACAGAGAAATGGTTCAACAATGAGTGTTCGATAGCAAGGGCATGGGGCGAAAAATGCTGGAATAGGTATAGGATAAAAACATATAAATGCCTGGCAGACTTACAAACGACCAGGAAATAATTACCTCAGTAAAAGAAGAGAGGCAGAGAGATTACGAGAGGGATACTGCCAGAAAGGTTAAAGAAAATCACAAACTTTTCCACAGCTTTGTCAGAGGAAATCTAAAGGTCAAAGAGCAGGATTTTAAGTTAAAGAGGGCGGAAGGAATCAACATTGAGACAGATGAAGAGATCTGCGAAGAATTAAACAAGGATATTCAGTCAGTACATACAGTAGAATATACTCCATACCCTCAGATTACATATATAAGAAATCACAGGTTGGTACTAGAAAACATCATCTCTTCAGCTACAGAGGGATGCAAAGCAATGATAGAGTTAGATGCCCATATATCTACAGGTCCTGATAACATATCCCCTTACATACAGGGGGTCCCCGTTTTAAGCCATTCCGAGATTACATTAGAGACCAATAAAATAATATATTATACATATATCAATTTTTCAGCATACCAGTCATCCAGATGTAAACCAACCACAGTAGTAAAGGTGAACAATAATGTATAGCGTATTTTAACTATTTTTAAGTATTAGATTAAGAACTTAAGCATTGTGGGGGACCTAGGTTCGATTTATAGGTGTGCTCTGACTTAAGTCGAAATTCGACTTAAGTCAGCTGTCAGGAACAGATCCCTGACAAAAAGTGGGGGCCCCTGTATTTAAGAAATATGCTAAACTGATATCGGTGTCGTAATGCATCATATTTGAATAGTCGCTGGACTCTGGGGAGATTCCAAGAAGCTGGAAAGAGGCCAACGTGGTACCTATCTTCAAAAAGGGAAGGATAGATACAATAGGCCTGTTCCTTTGACCAGCAAAGTTTGCTAAGTTATGGAGAAACTACTAAGAAAACACAACTCTCTTCACTTGGAATCCTTCAACTTTTTGTCAGTGAGACAACATGTAGAGAGGGATGATCAATAGCAACAAACGTACTAGAATTTTATGATGAGGTAATCTGGATCTTACAAGACAGAGAGATTTTCAGAAGGCATTTGATACGGTTTCACATGGAATACTTATTAAGAAGCTGCAAGTAATGGCAAGAATAGTTGGAAATGTCTTGGGACGGATAACAACTTTCTTAAAATGAAGGGAACAGAAGGTTAGAATAAGACAGTCAGCATCTGACTGGAGAAGGTTTAGCAGTGGGATTCCAGAGAGTTTTCAATATATTTACAGATGATGAAAAGATTGTGAAGACAATAAAAGATGAGAACAATGGTAGAGAACTTCAAGAATACCTAAATAGTCTGCATGAGTGGTCAGAATAGAGGCTAATAAAATTCACTACTTCAAAATGTATGGTAATGAGAAAGAGTACAAGTGTGAGAAGGCCTAAGCTTGGATACTCAATAACCAGTGCAAAACTTTATGAGACAGAGAATGAAAGAGATCTAGGAGTAAAAATATTGTAAGATTTGTCTTGAGAGAGAAATGCATATAAATGGCATAGTAAGGACTGCATATGCTCTCTCAACAAAAGTAAGAGTAGCCTTCAGATACATGGATAAAAAAAAGGTTCAGGAGTATTATGTATCTTAGGTGAGGCCAAAGTTGAATATGCAGCCACTTTTGGAATTCACACTTACAAAGACATATAAGTAAGCTGGATAAAGTTCAAAGACATGCTACAAAACTTCAGAAATATGGAATCTCAGTTGTGAGGAGAGGCTGAGGGAATTAGACTTAACATCAATCAAAGTTAGAAGAAAGAAGGGGGATATGATGATAGTTTTTATAATACTTCATGGTTATGACAAAGTGAATAGGGGTCAATATTTTGATATGGTTGGATTTAGAAATAGAGGTCCTAATTTGAACTTTGTAGGAAAACTTCTTAGCAGAATGTAAGGAAGTATATTTTTTGTAACAATAGTTAATGAATGGAATTTGCTAAGTGAGGAGGTACTTAATGCACACTCCATTCATAATTTTAAGGACAAGTATGATAAGTATCATTGAGTAAAAAATAGAACCGACCAGGAGACTAGGGGTTACGAGCATAGGGTTCTATCCCATAACCACAATTAAGTAATTACCCACACACTTCACACTCACACATATCATTCGTATCTCCGTATGTTTGTAAGTCGAAGGGCATCTGTACTTTAAGACTAATACAACTGGGTTCTACCTAAACGAACTTTCACCAGTATGAAATCCAAGTTCAAAAGAGCTTCATGAATATGTAGTACATACACATTGGTTTTACCTATACAAGTATTAAATGTACATACATCACTGTCTTTCAAATAAAAAAAATATCACATACCTTAACTTTAACCACCTTCACAACTTTATGTACTTTGGCTTCACAGAATGCACCCTTGTATTTGGCTGATACCTCAGTACCCACAGTAAGAAAAGGAGGATCTTCAGGCTGAAATAAAGAGGTTAAGAGAAGTAGATGAGTTTTTAAACCCCGTAATTTCGTAGCATTGCTTTCAGTAGATTTACTTTACCAGCAAGTCTAGCGTGCATTACACTCGAGACTTTGTTGACTATAGCTTACCTTTTTCTTATAAGGTTGAACCACTGCGGCTTCAGTGATATCCATCCTCTGCAAAAGAAGAACAACGTATGAACGGATGACAACCATCTAGCTAACGTAGAGATTTCAAAGGCACGCAGAAGTTTTCAATAAATACCGAAACAAAATGTGTGAACTCCACAAAACTACTTATTACTTTATGCAACATCAGATACAACCTTCAATGAATATTAACCTCATTGTTGTATCATTACGTTTACATCCACATTTTTAAAGTTTAAAAGCTACCACAATATCTGGATAGAGTTAACGGAAGCCAATTAGACTTGAGTATTGTTATGATTATTAAAGAACACAATTACAAAATACAAAATAGTATACAATAAAGTAACCTTTATTACATGACTCATTCTCTGAAGAATATTATTAATAAATAATGAAAGCCATCAACAAGGCTAAAGTCTATCATGCATCTTTAAAAATTAAACAATAAAAAACAATATATAAAAATATATAAAAAAAAGTTAACTACTTGTCAACATAACTTCTAAACTGCCAAATAAATAAATTCCAGTTTTAAAGTATATGACTCCAATAAACACATATACAGACACATCCCAACTTACGAATACGTTAGGTTCCAGAAGTCCATTCACAAGTTGAATTGTTTATAAGTTGTGGATAGGTAAAAAAGAAAATACTGTATAGTATATACATATGCAGTACTGTACAGTACTTAGGCTAAAGACACTTAACTACTCATAAAACATAAAGCATACAGTAATAATGAATTTTAATATGTTGATAAGTTGATATATTGTATGTACAGTACTGAATATATGTTAGTTAAGCACCAGAGAACACTGCAATTATTACAGAAGGTTCCAGGACAGTTTGTTTCAGATATCCCTGTTGAAGAGTGATAGAGCCATTCTTTTCCCAAAGAGTTAACAGCTCTTCATCAGACAAGTCATCAACATTGAAGTACAGTCGCCCCTCAAATTTACGCGAAGATAGGTATTGAAAATGACCGTGTAAAGCAAATTTCGCATATATTTAAGAGTCTACTTCCATAAAGAATAAAGTTAATAGACATAGATATGTTCCACAAGCATGTATAAATGCATTATAACAAAGAAAAAAATTGACTATGAACCACCAATTAAGTAAAACACATTTTACAAGTACATAACCATGCTGAAATACGTATGTAAATAAGCTAAAAATAAATAAGTACAGTATTAAAGATATACAGATTAAAAAATAAAAACATATTAACTCACTCTATATACAGTGGACATAAGTGTGATGGCAGTGATGACAGTGCTAAGCCATAAAGACTTTCTGACTAGATTATTCAGAGAAAAATGGACCTAATGACTACTAAACAGAGCTTGTGCCTTTGTCTGCAGTGTGGTCGGTCAGTACCCTCTATAAAATGAGATGTAGTTATTTTTCCACATCAGTCATTGTTGTACTAGTGCAACAATGATTTGTCTCTTTCTCTCCCTCTCTATCGAGAACGAGAGAGATAGTACAACAATGAATTATATAGAAAAATCACTCCAATAAGAGTGAAAATTCCATTTTGTAGAGGGTATTGACCAACCACACTGCAAACAAAGGCACAAGCTCTGGTTAGTGGTCATTAGGTCCATATTTCTTCCACTCAGCACCTCGTGTTTTCTCGCTCCTGTTAATTGTGCAGTTCAAATTTTTTACTATTACTTTCTATACGTGCTAATCCAAATTCGCATAGTCTAAACTCGCATAAATGGAGAGGTGACTGTACCTTTTGCCTTGTAATACGAGCTGAGGACACTTTTCCAGAAAACAGTCTTCAGCAAAGATTATTTTAGTACTTGGTGTGCCACACTGATGTTTCAACAACATGAAATATCCACAGATTTCTTCGGTGCCATTGAAGTTTTATCAAAGCTTGGAAAAGCACCAAGGCATAGTAAGTACAGAACAATCTTAGCTGAAGGCACTTTCTGTAAAAACATGCTTGGACCTCTCTTGAAGGAGAACTTCCAGGTCTTCATCTTTGGGAGAAGAAAATATCACTCTCTTCAATGGGGATATCTGGAACAATGGATTCTGGAGCCTTGTGTTATATTACAGTCCTCTCTGATGGTTCTTAACTACAGCATAAAACCATGTATGCAGTATTAATTAATTTTCATAGTAATAATAATATAATACAGTACAATACAGTACAGTAATACATGATTAGATAATGGGTTGGTTTTTGTTCATATCTGTGAATGTTCGTAATGTTGTTCGTGAGTAGGGGAGCTTCTGTATAAATACACTATTAAATTTATACATTTTCAACTTCAAGTACTAGAATAACAATGGGCATAAGCTTTTCGCAACAAAAGTTGATGTTGACATCAAAATGCTAAACTACACCTGCTCAACATTTTTAAAATTGCCATATAAAGGAAAATGACACGTCAAGTTTTACTGTTCACATTAGTATTGTGGTGTATTTATAGGGAAATCATTATATTAGTTTGGTGTGGGTATATTATTTTGTGACAAAAATTTGGTACCCCTGAGTGCGGATTGTTTTTGGGAAGTGGCAACACTGGGGGGAGAGTTGCGAGGAGCAGACGAGTTGAAGTTGTTGTTGTCGATGGGTGGTGAATCTCTTTTGAAGCTGTATTTGTGAGGATTTTACTTTGTATGTCGTTTTGTGGATAACGACGTTCAGGGAAGTTGTCTGGGAAGGACTTAGGGTGGTATTTTATGTGATCTTGATCTAGAGGAGTGCTATTATGACGATTTCCCCGGCACCAGGTCCGAGTGGTGTTGTGGCCCTCTATTGGTGTTGGCTGGTCTAGGCTGTTAAACAATATCATTTCTTGATTCACCACCATCACTACAAGGCGAGGCAAGTTATTTTGTATTGTTGTTCCCGTTTCTATTACACGTATATAATTTACTCACCTGTGCATATGATGCTGAACGTTAATGAAAGCGATAAAGGCTGTTTTATTTTATTATTTTTTGGTCCGTCCTGGTGTCACAATCATCCCCCCCGCCAAAAAAATCTGCAATGCACTGAATTCGCGATAGGTGAATCGTGATATAACGAGGAATTACTAAGTGAACTCTCGCTATATCGCATTTCACGATTTTTTTTTCTGGGTATATGTGAGAATATAAAATTAAACTCTGCACCACAGAAAGTACGATACCGGTATCAGCCTTTCGGAAAACGCAAAGGGTCGCACCTACGTGAACTAGCACATATTAAAATTTCCAGTATTTTTATTATTTTATTGATAAAAAAAAAAGTATTTCCTAGCCTAAGAATAATAAAACAGTAACAAATAGTGAAAAACATAAATTTAACTCACAGTATTGCACCATGTAAAATACGATACCAGTATCGGCATTTCAGAAAACGAAAAGGTTCGCACCTATGAGAGCTAGTACATATTAAAATTTCCGGTACTTTCATTATTTTATTGATAAAAAAGTATTTCCTAGCCTAAGAATAATAAAACAGCAAAAATTAGTAAAGAACAAAATTAAACATGAAAATTACAGTATTGCACCACATATTTTACGATAGCATACACTGTATTGGCGTCTTGGAAAACGCAAAGGGTCGCACCTACGTGAGATAGTACATGGGATGCTATTGGCTGAAAAGGTGGGAGACGACGAATCACAGAATTGTTTTTCTGTATGTTCTGCATCATGGGGTCTGATTGGTTTCTTGATTGAAGCTTCATTCTCCCAGCATCTTCCACTGTCGCGCCTCACCCGTTCAGTCTACTCACGTGTGCGCCGTTCGTGTTTTGCTTCTTAATACATTGTGCTTGTGATTTTGTGAAACTCTCAATTTTCAACCTCTGCAATGCTTCCTAAGAATCCTTCATCTTCTAAGGCTTCTGGTAAAGCGCCCAAGGAAGATGTTGACCATAACAGAAAAGGCAAAACTGCTAGATATGCTGAAGGAAGATAGTTCACAGATGTCAGTATCATCGAATCTACTGTTCTATACATAAAAAAGGACGAGGCAAATATCAGGAAACACGGCAGAATATTTCTTTTAATAAAACAGCGAAGAGGGTCATAACACCCCGCAATAAGATAATAGTGCAGATGGAATCTGCTTTGGCCCTGTGGAATGCTGATTGCAGGAAGAAAACATCAGCTTAAACACCAATATCATACAAACAAAGGTGAAGAAGCTGTACGAGACATTCGGTGCAAACGAACCTGACAATGACCGTGGTAACCATGAGGAGGAGGAGAGAGAAGATATCGACGACCCACAACCAGGACCCTCCAGCAATTCTCCATCGAGGAAACAATCGTTCATTGCAAGCAAGGGATGGTTTGCCAAATTTAAAAAACGCTTTGGCCTAAAGAGCGTTTCGGTGCATGGTGAGGCTGCCTCTGCAGATACAGCTGCTGCTGAAGAGTACGTAAACAACGACTTCAAGAAAATTATCAAGGAAGGCGAATATGCTTCTGAGCAAGTATTTAACATGGATGAGACTGGGTTATTTTTGAAAGAGAATGCTGTCTCGCACTTTTCTCTTCATGGAAGAAGCTAAAGCCCCGGGATTTAAAGCGCACAAAGACCCCGTTACCCTCGTCATGTGCGGGAATGCTGCGGGCTTCATGTTAACGCCCGGGCTTATCTACAAGTCTAAGAACCCTAAGGCTTTGAAGAACAAGAACAAGAATCTGCTGCCAGTCTATTGGATGCATAACCCTAAGGCCTGGATCACGAAAAGCCTCACATCGGACTGGTTTCACCAATGCTTTATCCCTCAAGTCAAATTTATCTTGTGGAGTAGGGGCTTGAATTTAAAGTCCTTCTTTTGATGGATAATGCTGGTGGCCACGCAATTGATCTCCAATATGATGGTGTTCAAGTAAAGTTCCTGCCACCGAATACGACATCACTGATTCAGCCTATGGATCAAGGCATTATTCATGCTTCAAGGCCCTCTACACACGAAATGCCCTGGTGAACCTGGTTGAATCCATGGATGCAGACAAAGAATTCGCACTAAAGACGTACTGGCATAGCTACACGATTGGTACATGCGTTCAAAATATTCAGAATGCAATCAAAGAGATGAAGCCGGCCACAATCAATGCCATCTGGAAGATATTGTGGCCCGAAGTCATCTACGACTACAAGGGATTCGCTCCTGATGAAGTCCATATTTTGGCAGTTGCAAAAGCTGTGAAGTTGGCTGCATTTCTAGGAGGAGAAGGCTTTAAAGATATGACTCACAAAGACGTGAATGAACTGATCGACTGCCATTCACAGCCTTTGACTGATGAAGACTTGGGAGGATATGACAAAATCAGCGAGCGAAGAAGAGGAAGAAGAACAGCCAGAGGAAATGCACGAAGAAGTCGAAGAACCTGGCCTTACACTCGAACGTCTGGCAGCCATGTATAAAATGGCGAAAGAACTTCAACAACTGTCGCACGAGCATGACGATAATATGGTTCGTTCGGTGCACTTCTGCAATATCATCGACAATGCCATGACTCCTTACAAGACCATATTCGCACAAAAAAAAAAAGAGACAGCGACAGCAACTTCCCATTACCATGTTCTTCTCTCCCAAAAAGCAGCTGTAAAGCTGTCACTGGCTGTGGAAAAATTTCCATTGGAGTATGTACACATCTCCATCACCTCTTTTACGGTAAGTTTACCTATCACGTTCATAAAAATTTGCGCTTGCACGCTGTTATTAATAAAGTAAAGGGTGGTTTGTTAACAGTGCAGGGAGGGTTTATACAGTAAAGGTAAAAATAAATGCAAAATACCTATGTATCTACTGTGCTCCTACTTCGCAGATTTTCACCTATCGCGGCTGGTCCCGGAACCAAACCCCCGCGATAAATGATGGAGCACTGTATATATATATATATATATATATATATATATATATATATATATATATATATATATATATATATATAGTTTTTTTTAATAAAATAACATCATTTTTTTTCTTAATTCTATGCATATTATTTGCTCTCATTACTATATACATTGTACTGACTGATACATACATGTATGTTGGTACCTGGAATGCGTTTGTGATGTGTTGATGAGTAGGAATTATAAATTAATATCACTGTCATTTTGTAATAGCACATAATTATTTTACGGTTTCTCGCGGAACCCCTGGTTATGGTTGGCGAAACCCCAGTTAGGAATCACTGTGGTAGACCACAGATTGTCAGTAGACCACATATTGGTAGAGCACCTTGAAAATGAATGGGATACGTACTTAGATGCAAGCATCCACGGCACATGATGAGAAAACAAATATTTTCACTAAGGTCAAGTACTGTATATGACATCTGGCATGCATATTACCTATTTTTGCTTTCCTAAAATAGTATACACACACACACATAGGCTGGGGGAAGGATGAAGGAACAGGCGGTCTTAGTGCATGGTCTTAAGGGACAGTGATCAAGTCACTAAAAAAAAAATCTTTTTCATTAAAAGGTATATTAATGTGACCTGCTCTTTCTCCTGACCGGCATATATTCGCATTAGCCATACTTAAAAGATCAATATAAAAATTTACAATAATGACCTGCTTTATATCATGTGGAAGAGGAAAAACTATCCATCCAGTGCCCCATGGGTCATGAGAACTGAATATGAGGGATAAGGACAAATGCCTGGCAATCCATTCCTTCCAGTTATTTTTAAAATTTGTATAGCAAAAAATGTGTAAGGTATAATGCAGCCCTGGTGCCTCTTTTTTTTTTTTAAGTTCATTTGTGGCTACCCGTTGGCCTTATATAGGGTAATATTGCTTCAAATAAAAACTATTGCTACCAAACATCTATTGAGCATGAGACCGCTTGCTTCAACAAACTGATAAGAAAAAGCTTCCACTCAACACTTCTCACTGTAAATGGGAGGCCAATCTACCACACCAATACTGCCACACAACCCCCCCAATATCCAAATACAACGTCCAAGAGTTTAGGGGTGGCTCTCTCTCCCCCCACCCAATACCCAACCTCTTCCTATTTGGTCACGTAGGTATGAACCCACTGCTATACATCCACACATATTTGGGTCACTGTGTACAACATAACGAAGTCGTTTGGCACCTGAATGACCTCATTTCTCTGATGTAGGGTCATGTCAAGATCATAATCAGTTCCTGAAGCGATTACGATGGAAATGTGGAGAAAATACACCTCAAAATGAGTAGGGAAATACTTTACCGTATATCCACAGCCCTAGAGGGAGATCTTTTCCCACCATCCAGGGGCCGATACACGACATTGCAAAGGTCAAAATTCAAGCTAAAGCCACTCACCTGCATTTTAAATGCAACAAATATTATGAAGAATGTGACGGAAAACTATTACGTCGGGCAAAATAGACGGAAAATCATGGCGATGGGAAGAAAAGCAGTGAGAATTCTTCTTCACCTTCTTCCGCTTCTTACTCATATTAGGGTTGCCAGATTCGATTCCGCTGCCAGAATTGTTTGTGGCCAATGTCAAGCCGTTTTTACACGCACACACACAAATAAATAAATAAATAAATAAATAAATATAATATATATATATATATATATATATATATATATATATATATATAGTATATATATATATATATATATATATATATATATATATATATATATATATATATGGCTAGAAATACATATGTGTATGAAAGATAATTTGCCCCCGACCAGGATTCAAATCTAAAAGTTACTTATAAATTCATCAACGTATATGAGAGTGATATCAGTTCAGTTCAATTGTAGGATGAGATGAGGGAAATCAGTGAAGGCAGAATATATTCACTTTAGACCTCTATTCAACGTATCACATATTATCTAAAATAATTATGAAACCTCACATTTAAATGCTAAAGCTAACATAAACATATTTTATTATAATTATTATTATTATTATTAAAATTATTATTATTATTATTATTATTATTATTATTATTATTATTATTATTATCTCTCTCTCTCTCTCTCTCTCTCTCTCTCTCTCTCTCTCTCTCTCTCTCTCTCTCTCTCTCTCTCTCTCTCTCTCGCAATAAATTAATAAAATAAAATAAAATCTCTCTCTCCTCTCTCTCTCTCTCTCTCTCTCTCTCTCTCTCTCTCTCTCTCTCTCTCTCTCTCTCTCTCTCTCTCTCTCTCTCTCCTCTCTCTCTCAAAATCTTATATTTGTTTCGTGATTTCAGAATGGCAACGCTGTTCCTCAGTAACAACAACTTGTCAGTCTAGATTCTTGTAACTTGCTTTGTGATTGGTGGAATCTTCTAGTCTCCTAATTTCTGATTGGCTGAATCGTCATGTTAAGCTCTGTCTGATTGGACGAAATTTTTAGACAAATGACGAGTTAAAACTATTTGATCTTTGTATGTTTCACATTTACTGAATTTATGCTCAGATATATGGAATAACGGAAATACATGAGTGTATTTTTAAAATTAATAGCGATAAATATATTTAAGTGAATTATTTATACAACCTTTAAAGAAAAATAAGAAGGCGTCTGTAATTTACTGTGGGAGATGGGTTATGTATCTTCACAATGTAAATAAAATGGCTCCCTTTTCAAATACATTCCATGTGAAGGAAACGGTCGCATCAACTGGACAGCATTTATGGTATTCTGTCATGGAGAAATATTTTACATGCTAGAAAAAACAGCGAGTCATTTAAAATAAAAAATGGCTACCCTGGAATGCATTTTTTTTAATGATATAATAGTGACACCAAGACGGGCCAATGAAAAAATAAAAAAAAACTTGTTCTTATCGGGCCAAAACACGAAGACCTCATAAGTAAAGAAAAACAGATGGGAAGTGTTGTGCCTTGTCAGATGTAAAGGAATATTAAGAAATGTGTAACGAACATCTGAGATTATTCAGTGTTAATGTAGGGATATAAAAAGAACTGTAACTGAAGGAAGGCTTGACATCGAAATGTCCTGGACGGTCCTAATCCTATTTAAGTCCAAAAGAACCCTTCAACTGTAGAATCACAACGGGCGGGTGTTGTCATGGGCTAACTATATGTACACCATACAGCTCAAATTCGGGGAATATATATTATTATTATTATTATTATTATTATTATATATATATATATATATATAATATATATATATATATATTATATATATATATATATATATATATATATATATATATATATATATATATATATATATATATATGAGTGTGACACAGGAATAGGCAAGGAAATTGCCCTTACTAGGCCTGGGGACGAAGAAGACATTAAGACAAAGAATATGTAGGCGGTTAAGGACAAGACAGAAATAAGGTAATGATACACACTAGGAGAGGAACATGCTGAAATAATAGTCGAAATACTGAGAACCCAGAGATATGGCAGAATTAGGCTCTGAAATGACGATAGATCTTCTTTGTGAAGGAATATAGATTTTAAGAATTAGGAAAGGTAGAAGGAGGAAGAGAGTTCCAGAGTCTAGAGGTGGATGGGAAGAAACAGTCACTGCACCGATCAATCCGCGAGTTACAAATCTCTACACAGGACTTTTGAGACGAGGCCGCTTGGCAGTGGTGGAGGGATGCAAGTCGCAAATTCATCAGAGCAGCGATAAAAATAGTAGAGATAGAAAATGGAAAGAGATGATACCTTACTGCGAAGAGAAAGAGAATCCATATTAAAAGTAAGAGAAGGGCCATTGATAAGTCTGACTACCTTAGATTAACTTGAAATTCGCATGCAAGTGTAGCGGGTTGAAAAAAGAATGACGTGAAATAAACTTGCTTGCTCTGGTTGTGCTTTGATATGCTAAATACATATATATATATATATATATATATATATATATATATATATATATATATATATATAATATATATATATATATATATATATATATATATATATATATATATATATATATATATTACCCAATTGTGCTTTCGGGAAAGAGCCCTATGCTCGTAACTCCCCATTAGATCGGTTCTATATTCGAACTCAGTGATACTTATCATATTTGTTCTTTAAATTATGAATTGGGTTAGCATTAACTACCTCCTTCCTTAAAAATTTCCAGTCATCAAGTGTTCTTACACTAAAAAAGTCCTTCCTTACATCATGCAAAGAAGTTTTCTTACGAAGCTTCAAGGTATGACATCTAGGTATAGTGCCAGCCATATCAAAATATCGATTTCTATCCACTCTGTCAAAACCAAGAAGTAATTTAAAAACCATCACCATACTTCCCCTCATTCTTCTAGCTTCAGTGATGGTTAATCTAATCCCCTCAGCCTCTTCTCATAACTGAGATTGCGTATATCTGGCGCCAGTTTCGTGGCATGTCTTTGAACTTTTTCCAACTTATTTAAGTGCTTTTGCAAGTGCGGATTCCAAAAAAGGGATGCATATTCAAGCTTTGACCGCACATAAGCTACATAATAATTTTTGAATATTTCCTTGTCCATGTGCCTGAAGGTTACCCTTACACTTGCTAAAAAACCACATGCTGCCCTTTGCTGTGCCATTTATATGAATTTCCGGAGACAAATCTGCCAATATGGTTACTCTTAGATATCTCTCATTCTCCATCTCTTGAAGTTCTGCTCCTGTTATTGAGCATCGAAGCTTGAACATTCTTACACTTGTACCTATTGCCCTTACCTTACATTTTGAAGTACTGATTTTCATTAGCCACTTTTCTGACCTCTCATGCAGACTATTTAGGTCCTCCTGAAGTTTTCTATCATTGTTCTCGTCTCTTATTTTTTTTACGATCTTTGCATCATCTGCAAACGCATTCAAATATGAATTTACAGACTCTGGTAGGTCATAAATATATTTAGGGAATTAAAATGGCCCTAAAATTGCATCCTGTGGAATCCCACTACTAACTCTCTCCATGCAGACAATGAGTGTCTTACTCTAACCCTTTGTTCCTTCTGAGTAATTCTCGATCTATTTCAAGACAATTCCACCTATTCCCACCATTACTTGCAGCTTCTTAATAAGTCTCCCTTGTGAGACTGCATCAAATACTGAAAATCTAGGAATATGCAATCCGCCCATTCCTCTCTTCCCTGTTAGATCCATCTTACCTCAATATAAAATTCTAATAAGTTTGTTATTGTTGATCTGCCTTCTTTGAAGCCATGTTGTCTCACTGACAACAAGTTGAATGAATCCAAGTGAAGAGAGATGTGTTTTCTTAGTCGTTTCTCCATGACTTTGCAACCTATGCTAGTCAAGGAAACAGGCCTATAGATTAGGGCTGTATCCTTCTTCCTTATTTTGAAGATAGGTACCACGTTTGCTTGTTTCCATCATCTTGGAATCTCCCTAGATTCCAGCGACTTTCTAAATATGATGCATAGTGACACCGATATTGATTTAGCGCATTTCTTAAATATGTAAGGGTATATATCATCAGGAAATGTAGCTTTATGGGCTTCTAAATCCATCAGCGCTTTGCATACCCCCATAGCTGAAAAGATGATGTTTTCTAATATAGGACCCATGAAATCTTACCTCTGTAATCTGAGAGAGTGGGGTATTTTCTACTGTAAATACTGAATTAAACTCCACGTTCAATTCTTTGCAGATATCTTAATCCATCTCAGCAGTGCTACCAACCGATATCTTTAATTTTCAAGCTTGTTCTTTAACCTTCATTTATCTTAGTATCTGAAACTGCTACCATTTCTGCCTTACAGTTGAGAATCTTATCCTGTAGTTGGGACTGTTAATAAATAGAACTTGGGAGCACTTGCAGGAATTTATGCCTCAGAAGATCATTGGAAACTTCCAATTTCCTGGCAGTCTGTTGGATCTCCTGTAAATGAAGTGAGGCTTTGACACACATGACAATATTACTAATTAGTTTATTGAAAATTTCAGGTTTGGTTTTCTCATAAAGCTGGAGCAAATGTGATTTCAACTGGTCATATTCTTTCAACTCTATTATGACATTAGAAAGACGAGCAATTGTAGGAACGGGTAATGCAGATAAACATGTAGGAATTTCGTTGTATTACTTTGATACCAGCTAGTTGGAACTGGGTTCCTACACTGGCAAACCATCCCCCAATGAAAGTGTCAAGAAACATTTGGGGTTCCACTGGCACATGCTGAACGTAATTACTGTTAGTCAAGTCACTCCTGGCAAGGTTACCACTTAGAGTGGGGGCTAGGATTGAATAAAGCCTAGGAGAGATACTAAAACACGTAAATTATAATGAAAACTATATTGAAAAAAAAAGATACAGGCGTCCGCCAAAAACAACAACTCAAACCTCTCCCTCTATAATAAAAAATATAAAATTTAGTAATGTTTTGTATTTACCTAAAGTCATACCTGCAATTTGCATAATAATTGTACAAGAAAAAAAATTAATTATTATTTAGAAATAAAGAATAAATATTTTTACCATATTTACAAAAGTATATTACTCTGATACATATAAAATAATAATAATAATAATAATAATAATAATAATAATAATAATAATAATAATAATAATAATATCGTATTCTCCACAACATTAATTACATACGTCCACATTATGCAGTATGATATAAGACTAAAGTACAATCTCTTAATTCTACTGCCTTACTAGCTACCCCATCAGCATTTTTGTACAGTAACCTTAATGAGCCTGAATCCCCTGATCTCCTTTGAGTGTTGAATAATAATAATAATTCACTACTTAACAAAGAAACTGGTCCAGATTATAAAATGTACTATCACTTAACAAAGGAGTCCACTACGAAACAAGAAAACCGACCTGAATAATCGAAGAAACCAACACATATCAGTAAAGTAACAGCTAGAAACTTAAAAGTGCAATACAGTAAGAATGAAAAACATCTGGCAGTCACAGAGCATAAGAAAAAGTTGGGAGTGTATATAAGTTCAAATCTGAAAATTACAGAGCATATGAAAACAATAATTAAAAAGGCAGGTCCTATACTAAGAATAATAGAAAACGCATTTGTATATATAAAGGCTATGTGCGGCCCCATCACCTACGGGCCGTTCTTTGAACAAGGGCCCGTGCCAACACAAGGTTGGCTTTAACCTCAAACAACAACGGCCCCATCATGAGTATGAGACACAAGGTTGGTCACCTTTTCTCCGAATGGATATAAATGCTATTGAAAGAATTCAAGAGATGAGGCACTAAAATACCTCCAGAATTACGCAATCTTCCTTACGCAGAAAAATGAAAGACTGGGGATTACAACATTGGAAGAGAGAAGGCTTAGAGGTGTTTTAAATAATAAAAGGATTAGAACATATAAATGTCGGTACGCTATTTTAGAAAAAAAAAAACAACAACAATATACAAAATTGGGTCATAATTGTTTTGTTTACAAGGAACAATGCTCTAAGAATATCAGAAAATACTCTCTCTCTCTCTCTCTCTCTCTCTCTCTCTCTCTCTCTCTCTCTCTCTCTCTCTCTCTCAATGAGTAGATAATAGTTCTCTCTCTCTCTCTCTCTCTCTCTCTCTCTCTCTCTCTCTCTCTCTCTCTCTCTCTCTCTCTCTCTCTCTCTCTCTCTCTCAATGAGTAGATAATAGTTCTCTCTCTCTCTCTCTCTCTCTCTCTCTCTCTCTCTCTCTCTCTCTCTCTCTCTCTCTCTCTCTCTCTCTCTCTCTCTCTCAATGAGTAGATAATAGTTGGCATAGTTTGCCAACACACGATATAGATGCCACAACGGTAAATGATTCTAAAGTAAATATGACAAGTATAAGATAATACAATAGATAGGAAAACTGCATCCGTTAAGGAGTGGAGACTAGCAAAAAGCGCTAAATTAGTACTAAATAGATCTCGCAAAACTCAACTGGGAAGTGCAAAGACTGAATTACATGATGCAGACATTTGGACCGAAACGGGAAGAAGAAGAAGAACACGATCTTGCCTTGGCAGTTGGCTGTCAGTCGTTTTGGTAAAACATTCAACTTTATTATTTTGTATATTTCTGATAGTTGTACCGTAGACAGCCTTAATACCTAAAATTTGGAAACTAGTAATAGAGCCTAAAGGAGGTTTAGGAATAGACAAGCTCATTAGAACTTTCGTGACCACATTTATGGGAGACATTTCTCTGGATGCTTAGGGTTACGAGAAGGCGAAATGGTTAGATAGAATGGGAATAGGTGGTATGTTAATGTAAAAAAGGACTAATATATTAACTGAACTCTATCTAATTTTGGATCCTTGACCCACTTTGCCCATAAACCAGTAAAACCTTTTATCAATATATGAATGTGTCTGGAACTGCTAGTTTTTTTTTTTTTTTAATAAATTGGGAGAGGCAGGAAAATTAGAGAAAAATAGCTCATATAAACAGAGAAGTTAATGGGATTCTAAATTCCATTGAATATTCAGATAAATACTGCATTATTCCTAGACGATTATTACAGTTGGCTCATTTGTTTCAGTATTACTGGCCATGGGGGGAAATTCTGAACTCATAACCCCCCTATGAGGCTAGGACCAGTGGTCATCATGAGAAGGAATAAGTATGGAAACGATGTCTGATTAGTGTATCTACAGGTGAACGTAAATTCAAATATGTATTCGCGTATCATTAAATGCAATAGTACCGTGAAGTTTGTGTTCCTGTGTGTAGTTGTTTCTTCTTCAATGATGGTGGGAGATATTCTTTATCTGTCGTATGGAAATTGAAGACATGGGGGCCTTCGAGGGAGGTGTTGGCAGTATTCTCCTGCACATATCACAGTCTCTTCAATAGCCGCTATGATTTTCCAGTCACAATTTGTTTTAGAATAGTTTTAAGTAATGCAGAATCACCTGTCTTTATCACAAATTATATAATATTATCTCAAAGATTAAATAAAAATAATAGTAAAAAACGGAAAATAACTTATACTATTGTGAGTATGAACATGAATTATCTCATATATTCTCAGTAATTGTCCATTTATGTTTCCTTTCTAAAGAGTAGCCCATAGAAAATATAATCCTTACTAAGTTAATCTGTAGGAAAAACTATCTGCTGACTGCTAGAGCAGGGATTGAACATACTCCAATAAATGTCTATGTTTATTTTAGTCCCACTTCCCAATCTCATTTTTCCCCCAGTTCAAATCCTTGTCCTATATATTAAGTTGTCAAAGAAACTAATTGTCATGTGTGAATATAGAAGGCATTTGCGTCTGGCTAGGATTCAAATTTACAACATAGCAAACTATTAGTGTGCATAAGGTGCTACTCTGTACAACAATTGTTTTTAAAAAAAGATGTATTATGCCTCTCTGCTTACTGGTGCAGCCGATAATGAACACACACAAAAGAATATCTCTGTTCATATTATTCACACTTTTCAGCCTCTTGAATGGCTTACTTTTGCATGTCATTTTATGTCATGTTCCTTTTCAGTTTTGAGGGGGACTCCATATTACTTTCGATTTTCCCTCAGACCTAAAGTTGCAGTTGTGAATCTTGCATACAAAAGTATCTAACTGATAGTGCAATATATTATATTTTGGTTTCAGAGTTCTCAGTTTGTAACAATGGTTGTTCGACAATATAATGATGAGCTCAAGTACCTCGAGCGCCTCTCCTCGCATTGTTGGAAAATCAAAAAGGGATTCCAGCCAAATATGAATGTAAGCTTTCCAATTCCTGTTTTAAAGTATAACTAAATACTGTACTGCTGTTTGCTGTGATAGAATTTGTGATGAAATGTCTATGTGAAACTCACATGTATAGATTCGTTCATGCTTAGTTTATTTTGTTTTATCACCCTCCTAGGTCGAAGGTATATTTTATGTGAATGATCACCTTGAAAAACTGATGTTTGAGGAGCTGAGAAACTCTTGTCGTCCAGGGTCAGTGGGAGGTTTTCTCCCGGGAATGAAGCAAATAGCTAATGTTGCTGCCTTGCCAGGCATTGTTGGAAAATCTGTTGGTTTGCCAGATGTCCACTCAGGCTATGGCTTTGCTATAGGTAAGCTGAAAAGATATTTATTACTCTTATTTACATTGTTTTGCTGAATTTTAGTTAGAACTTATATATGTCTTTAATCAGTTATGCTTGTTTGAATTGGCCAGTAATTGCAGCATGTAATATAACAAACAAACAAACAAACAAACATTTATTTCCATTTTGTACAATGGTTATTCAACATTAATAGTAACTTATAAGTAGACATGTAATTAAACTAATAAATAAGAGGGTTAGACATATAGTTAAATTGAATGTAGCTTTCATAGAAAATAATAATGCTGTAATAAAAATGTGTATGATATCTCTCGTACATCACCACGTATTCACTCAATTCCCTTATTATTTTTTTTTATTTATTAATCAGAGATCAGAATACAGGGAATCCCCGGGTTACGTAGTCCGAGAATTACAATGTTCCACTGTTACGACAGAGGCCCATAAATTATTAATGAATTATTAATAAATCAATTTTTCGACCTATCTGGCTTGTTGGTAAATACAAAAGTTCCCCTGCTTACGAACATTCACAGATACGAACAACAACCTGCCCATTATATACCCATGAATTACTGTATATACAGTATTACTGTACTTTGCTGCATTATTGTATTATTATTACTAAATTAAAATTCATTAATACTGTATGCTTTTTTGTTTAATGTAGAAGTTAAGTGTCTTTAGCCTAATAACTGTACAGTACTGCATATGTATGTACTGTACAGTCCTTTTTTTTT
The DNA here is from genome assembly GCA_037179515.1 of Halocaridina rubra. Classification (NCBI taxonomy): domain Eukaryota; kingdom Metazoa; phylum Arthropoda; class Malacostraca; order Decapoda; family Atyidae; genus Halocaridina; species Halocaridina rubra. Next base: position 110,426 of record JAXCGZ010011503.1, read on the forward strand.
TACTTAACCACAATTTATGCACAATTCTACTTACGAACGGTCTTTTGGATCCTAACTTGTTTGTAAGTTGGGAAGTGTATGTACAAACTTCGTGTTCTGAACAGTTTGTGAGCATGGTGGACAAATACACAGCTAGCAGCTGTTGTATTTGTATATATAAAGTTGATGGCTTTATAGTAATCATATATATCTATATGATTAGCAGGTTGGCCATGGCACCATCCACCCATTCAAATACAATGACTGAAGGTATTATGGATTCAACTAGGACTGGTCCAGACTGCTCTGGGTTAATTCTTCCTTCAGGCACTGTTCTTTCCTTATTCCTACATCTACACCAAATATTTTGGCATATTCTTTACTCATCTCTTGCTATCCCATTACATTTGACAAGTCACAACACTCCCCATATCTGTTTCTTTTTACCCTCTTTTTCGTCATTTTTGCTATATTTATGGCAGGTCCACAGCTTATTCGTCTCCAGTACCCTGCAAAGAGGGGGTGCTAAGAATCTCCGGGGATCTTGTCATTCACGTCATCGTGAGTCATATCTTTAAAGCCTTCTCCTCCTAGAAATGCAGCCAACTTCACAGCTTTCGCAACTGCCGAGCTATGCACTTTATCAGGAGCGAATCCCTTATAGTCGTAGATACATGTTCTTCCAGCTGGCATTGATTGTGGCCAGCTTCATCTCTTTGATTGCATTCTGAATATCTTGAAGGCATGTAGCAATCGTGTAGTTGCGCCAGTAAGTCTTCATTGAGAATTCTTTGTCTGAATCCTTGGATTCAACCAGGTTTGGCAGGGCATTTCATGTGCAGAGGGCCTTGAACGCACGAATAACGCATTGATCCATAGGCTGAATTAGTGATGTCGAATTCGATGGCAGGAACTCTACTTGAACACCGTCATATTCGAGATTAGTTGCGTGGCCACCAGCATTATCCATCAAAAGAAGGACTTAAAATTCAAGACTCTTCCGCAAGATAAATTTTGACCTGAGGGATAAAGCATTGGTGAAACCAGTCCGATGTGAGGCTTTTCATGATCCAGGCCTTAGGGTTATACATCCAATACACTGGCAGCAGATTCTTGTTCTTGTTCTTCAAAGCCCTAGGGTTCTTAGACCTGTAGATAAGCCTGGGCTTTAATTTGAAGCCCGCAGCATTCCCGCATGTGATGAGGGTAACGAGGTCCTTGTGCGCTTTAAATCCTGGGGCTTTAGCTTCTTCCTTGAAGAGAAAAGTGCGAGACAGCATTCTCTTCCAAAATAACCCAGTCTCATTCATGTTAAATACTTGCTCAGGAGCATATTCCCCTTTAGTGATAATTTTTTAAAAGTCGTTGTTCGCATAATCTTCAGCTGCAGCTGTATCTGCAGAGGCAGCTTCGCCATAAACCGAACGCTCTTTAGGCCATAGCGTTTTTGAAATTTGGTGAACTATCCCTTGCTTGCCACGAACGATTGTTTCCTCGATGGAGAATCGCTGGAGGGTCCTGGTTGTGGGTTGTCGATATCTTCTCTCTCCTCCTCTCCACGGTCGCCACTGTCGTCGTCGGGTTCGTTTGCAGCGAATGTCTCGTACAGCTTCTTCGCCTTTGTTTGTATGATGCTGGTGTTTATACTGATGTTCTTCTTTCTTGAATCAGCAATCCACAGGGCCAAAGCAGATTCCATCCCACTATTATCCTATTGCGGGGGTGTTACATCCCTCTTCGCTGTTTTAATAAATGAAATAGTCTCTGTTTTCCTGATGTTTGCCTCGTACTTTTTGATGTAGCGAACAGTAGATTCATTGAGACCAAAATGGCGGTCGACATCCTCAAACCTTCTTCCTTCCTTCAGCACATCTTACAGTTTTACCTTATCTGCTATGGTCAACATCTTCCTTTGCCACTTAGGCTCACTACCAGAAGCCTTAGCAGATGAAGGACGCCTGGGAGGCATTGCAGAGGTTGAAAAAAGTGAGTAAAAAAATCACAAGCACAACGTATTAAGAAGCACAATGCGAATGGCGCACATGTGAGTTAGACTAAACGGGTGAGCTGAGACAATGGCAGATGGTTGGAGAACCAAGCTTCAATCTAAAAGCCAATCAGACCCCATGATACAGAACATACAGAAAAACAATTATGTGATCTGTCGTCTCCCACCCTTCAGCCAGTAGTATCCCATGAACTATCTCACGTAGGTGAAAGCCTTTGCGTTTTCCAGGACGCCTATACAGTGTACGTTATCGTACAGTATTTCACATGGTGCAATACTGTGAGTTATATGTTTAAATTTATGTTTTTTACTATAGTTTACTGTTTTATTATTCTTAGGCTAGGAAATACTTTTTTTTATCAATAAAATAATGAAAATACTGGAAATTTTAATATGTACTAGCTCACGTAGGTGCGACCCATTTCATTTACCAAAATGCTGATACCGGTATCGTATTTTACATGGTGCAATACTGTGAGTTACATATTTAAATTTATGTTTTTGCTATTTTTTAGTTATTATTCTTAGGCTAAGAAATGCATTTTTTTTTATCAATAAAATAATGAAAATACTGGAAATTTTAAAATGTGTTAGCTCACGTAGGTGCGACCCTTTGCGTTTTCTGAAACACTGATACTGGTATCATAGTTTCTATGGTGCAGAGTTACATGTTTAAATTTGCTTTTTCACTATTTATTTCTCTTTTATTATTCTTAGGCTGGGAAATAATTTTTTTTTATCAATAATATGAATTTTTTTTTTCATTAAATTAATGAAAATACAGAAAATTAAATTTTTTTAATATATATATATATATATATATATATATATATATATATATATATATATATATATATATATATATATATATATATATATATATATATATATATATATATATATATATTCTGTATATGAAATATGCAGGGAATATGGCTGCCTTCGATATGGATGACCCAAAAGCTGTAGTATCTCCTGGAGGTGTTGGCTTTGATATCAACTGTGGGGTTCGCTTGCTACGGACAAACTTAATGGAAAAGGACGTCCAGCCCATTAAGGTTTTTATCATTGAATCATTTGTTTATAAGAAAGGTGGTTTTGTGTAGAAATAATCACTTGTATATTGTTTACAACATATTGTTGTATCAATTTTTTATTACATTATTACTGTATTGTAGTTTTCTTATGCTGTGTTGTACAGAGTAAATATAATAATATAAAAACTTTGGTTTATTGTATATATTGAGATAATTTTAATCGGGACTTGTCCAAAATTATAATGCATATGTAAGATTACTTTGCTTGTGATGTTTATTTTGGATTTTTTTGGATATTTTCATCTCTATCAGGAACGTTTGGCCCAGTCCATGTTTGACCACATTCCCGTAGGTGTTGGGTCTAAAGGTATTATACCCATGACGGCACGAGACCTTGAGGAAGCACTGGAGATGGGGATGGATTGGTCTCTTCGAGAAGGTAGACATTCTTAATGTAGGCTGAGAGTTGTTGTACTTAAAGATCATTCCTTTATATAATTAATGTTTATTGTCTTGTTATTGGATTAAAGCTATATCAACACAACAAATTAATTAAAATTGCTAAAGTTAAGAGTTTATGTAATTTAGGATTTTTGGCCATAAAGTTGTAATGATACAGAGCTGAAGATTTGTTACTAATAAATGAGTTGGTATGCCAGAGAAAAAGCATTCCTCACTATTAGAGATGTGAACTTGCTGTTTAAAAAGTTTACGCATGGTGTTTGATATCCTATCATTTAGAGGTACAGAAGCTCCCCTACTCACGAACAACCGAATTACAAATATTCACAGATACCAACAAAAAGCTACCTATTATTTACTCGTATTATGTATGTATTACTGTATTGTACTGTATTATTACATTTTTATTACTGTATTAAAATTCACTTATACTGCATACTTTGTTTTATGTAGTAGTTGAGAAGCATCAGAGAGGACTGTAAGTGTTACACATGGTTCCAAGACCCATTGTTCCAGATATCCCCATTGAAGAGAATGATGGAGAGATTTTTCTTCCAAAGACAAAGACCAAAAAGTTCCTCTTCCATATAGGTCCAAACATACTTTTCTAGAAGAGTATCTTCAGCAAAGATTGTTCTCTGCTTGCTATGACTTGGTGCTTTTTCAAGGGTTGATAAAAATTGAATGGTAGTAAAGAAATCTCTGGATATTTCATATATTGCTGAAGCATTTACCTTGCACATCATTACACATCAAGTACAAAACAATCTTGCTGAAGACACTTCTCTGGAAAAGAGTCTTCAGTTCATATTGAAGACATTACTGGAAAAGATCTATTAACTTTTTTGGAGCAGAATCTCTTTATCACTCTCTTCAACAGGGATATCGGCAACAAATGCTCTTGGGACCTTGTGTAATTATTGCAGTCCTCTATGGTTCTTAATCATCATATATATAGTACTGTACATTCAAAATATCAACTGATGAAGTTATTAAAATTTGTTAATACTTTATTGTTTTATGTTTTATGTAGTAGTTAAGTTTCTTTATCGTAATTACTGTACAGTACTGCATATGTATGTACTGTACAGTACTTTTTTCTTTACCTAAACACAACTTACGAACAATTCTACTTACGAACGGACTTATGGAACCTAACTGGTTCGTAAGTTGGGGAGAGTCTGTATTCCTTTATATACTGTATCTACTTAGTGAACATACGTTCTTATTACATTATATGTTATCACTAGGGTATATATGGGCTGAAGACAAAGAACACTGTGAAGAATATGGCCGAATGGCTCAGGCTGATCCAGCTAAGGTTTCAATGAGAGCTAAGAAACGTGGTTTGCCGCAGGTAGTGTTAGTAGAGTATCTCTTTTGTTTTTATCTGTATAGTTTAAAGACAAATTACACTCAACCTTTTACTTAACAGACTAATAGAGGGCAAGATCTTGGTCCGGTAAATCTGTTGCCCCGTTGTTTCTGGTAACA
>JAXCGZ010011504.1:7500-30000 GCA_037179515.1 Halocaridina rubra
TTCTTCTCCTCCTGATAGACCTATTGTCTTCGAAACTAACGAAATTTGCCCCCTTAATTCTATCAACATATTAGAAATCCATATAACTTCGAACTTGTCTTGGAGGAATCACATAATCCAAATTTCTAAATCTGCATCCAAAAAATTCGTCATTATTTTTCCTATTTACAGTTACTTAAAATCTATACAGGTCTTATCCATCCCTGCTTAGAATACTCCTCACACATCTCGAGTGCAGCTTCTTATATTTATCTCCTTTATAGGGTTGAATCTAAGGCAGTCAGACTCATTAATGATCCTTCTCTTACTTCTAATCTGGATTCTCTCTCTCTTTGTCGTAGGGTTTCATCCCTTTGTCTTTCTATCGCTACTACTTCCATCACTGCTCTGATGGGTTGGCGAGTTGCATCCCTCCCCCACTGCCGAGGCCACGTAACACTCGCCAAGCGGCCTTGTCTCACAGGTACTATGTGGAGTTTTGTAGTTCGCAGATTGGTTGGTGCAGCGACTGCTTCTTCCCATCTACCTCCAGACTCTGGAACTCTCTTCCTCCATCTGTCTTTCCAAATTCTTATGACCTATCCTCCTTTCAAAAAGCTGATCTATCGTCATCTCAGAGCCTAATCCTCCATGTCTCTAGGTCCTCAGTACTTTGACTATTTTTTCTGTCTGTCCTTTTCCTTTGTGTATCATTACCACATCTCTGCCTTGTCTATAAGCTTTTTCATTTCCTTCATTTTAATGTTTTCTCTTGTCTGGGCCTTTATTGATGAGGGCAGTCTTTTGCCTGTCCCGGTGTCACACTTATAAAAAAAAATTGTGTTAAATGAGGGAAAATTTACATTAGCGATATTTAGTTCTTTTATTTATTTTATATTATAGGGAGAATTTTTTTAAGTATATGAAATTATGTATAAGGAGATATTTCTTGGCAAACAAAACGTGTTACTTGCATTTGTCTAAATAATACATTTGATTGATTAATATTTGCACATTTCCGTGTACAATTTGAGAATTCGTTTATTTTTCCTGAAATGTATCGTCATCTTTTTGCGATGTTCTTGAGAGTATAAAATTATGTTTTCAAGACGATTGTCTTTATCTGTAACTTGTATATTCTTCTTCTTCTTCTCTCTTCTTCTTCTTCTTCTTCTTCTTCTTCTTCTTCTTCTTCTTCTTCTTCTTCTTCTTCTTCTTCTTCTTCTTCCCTCTCTTCTTCATATTCAATGGATATTTTTGGGTTTATTATCAAAGATTTTTACTTGACTGTGAACTTCCCACATATAAATTACATTATTATTCAGCTTTGTAGTATCCATGTTTAGAAATTATTGGGAATTCCCTTTGATTGTTAAAATTCAAGGACACCTGATACAGAGCATCTCTTTAGGTATTCCAGTAAGCAAAAAGAAAAAAGAAAAAAAAGTACTTCTTTCATATTACCAAAACAGGACTGTAGTCGTTTTATCCCTGATAATAGAGATCAAAACAGCTTATTCTTCCTTGTTAATCTTTGTGTAGCTTCCCACCACGAGTTGTCAGTCCTTGAATAGAGGGATGTTATGAGCTTATCTTTTGCAATATAAGATTATTGTACCGCTTGTTGAATCGAAAAAGCATTCATAGTATAGTGATTTTAAATGTCTAGAGTTAAGTTTGGTATCGTTTGTCCTTGTCTCCGCATGTAAGAATGTGTTGTGTCATAGTAAACTAGTAAGTTGTTGTTTTTTTCGAAAATTTTTATGTTTCAGTTTTCCTTTTTCTATATTTTCTTGTTCATTCCCTCATTATTATTATTATTATTATTATTATTATTATTATTATTATTATTATTATTATTATTATTATTATTATTATTATTGTTATTAGTTATTATTATTATTATTATTATTATTATTATTATTATTATTATTATTATTATTATTATTATTATTATTATTGTTGATATTATTGATATTATTATTATTATTATTATTATTATTATTATTATTATTGTTATTATTATTATTATTATTATTATTATTATTATTGTTATTATTATTATTATTATTATTATTATTATTATTATTATTATTATTATTATTATTATTATTATTATTATTATTATTATTATTGTTGATATTATTGATATTATTATTATTATTATTATTATTATTATTATTATTATTATTATTATTATTATTGTTATTATTATTATTATTATTATTATTATTATTATTATTATTATTATTATTATCATTATTAATTCTTGCTCAATCTCTTTTACAGAAGGTAAGCTGTAGTACGTTTTCTGAAACCTCATATATAGATGTCAAAAGAATGGTTTGGTGAGTAGCATTGAACGTTATATATACATATATATATATATATATATATATATATATATATATATATATATATATATATATATATATATATATATATATATATATATACATATATATATATATATATATATATATATATATATATATATATATATATATATAAAATATATATATATATATATATATATATATATATATATATATATATATATAGATATATATATAGCCCTCGATATATATCCCCATATATATATATATATATATATATATATATATATATATATATATATATATATATATATATATATATATGGCCCCGTTCCCCCATATATATATATATATATATATATATATATATATATATATATATATATATATATATATATATATATATATATATATATATATGATATATATATATATATATATATATATATATATATATATATATATATGTTTATATATATTTATTTATATTTATATATATATATATATATATATATATATATATATATATATATATATATATATATATATATATATATATATATATATATATATGTATCATTTTTTACCCCAACCGGGACTTGAACCTAGGACCTGTAATTACTAAGTCAAGGCGCTACCAACTACACCACAGAAGGTTAAAAGTAATCAGATCTTATAGCTTATATCTGCTATACTTAGGAATGAACGCATTCTATTTGAATGCCACTATGTTCATATAACAGATTCCCCAACCTCACTCGTGGCTTCATTTTCGCATTTAATTCAACTCCCAATCTCATTCGAGCAAAACAATAATCAAATAAACACATTAGTTATGACAAAACATGAATAATTTTTTACCCCAACCGGGACTTGAACCTAGGACTTATTATTACTAAGTCAAGGCGCTACCAACTACACCACAGAAGTTTATTGTTGGGCCCGAATGAGATTGGGAGTTGAATTAAATGCGAAAATGAAGCCACGAGTGAGGTTGGGGAATCTGTAATATGAACATAGTGGAATTCAGCTAGAATGCGTTCATTCCTAATTATAGCAGATATAAGCTATAAGGTCTGATTCCTCTTAACCTTCTGTGGTGTAGTTGGTAGCGCCTTGACTTAGTAATTATAAGCCCTAGGTTCAAGTCCCGGTCGGGGGAAAAATCATTTCATGTTTTCACATATGTAATGTGCTTATTTGGTTATTGTTGGGCCCGAATGAGATTGGGAGTTGAATTAAATGCGAAAATGAAGCCACGAGTGAGGTTGGGGAATCTGTAATATGAACATAGTGGCATTCAGATAGAATGCATTTATTCCTAAGTATAGCAGATTTAAGCTACAAGGTCTAATTCCTTTTAACCTTATATGGTGTAGCTGGTAGTACCTTCGCTTAGTAATTATAAGTCCTAGGTTAAAAAATTATTCATGTTTTCACTTATGTAATGTGCTTATTTGGTTATTGTTGGGCCCGAATGAGATTGAGAGTTGAATTAAATGCGAAAATGAAGCCACGAGTGACGTTGGGGAATCTGTAATATGAACATAGTGGCATTCAGCTAGAATGCGTTCATTCCTAAGTATAGCAGATATAAGCAATAAGGTCTGATTCCTTTTTCACATATGTAATGTGCTTATTTGGATATTGTTGGGCCCGAGTGAGATTGGGAGTTGAATTAAATGTGAAAATAAAGCCACGAGTGAGGTTGGGGAATCTGTAATATGAACATAGTGGCCTTCAGATAGAATGTGTTAATTCCTAAGTATAGCAGATATAAGCTATAAGGTCTGATTCCTTTTAACCTTTTGTGGTGTAGTTGGTAGCGCCTTGACTTAGTACTTATAAGTCCTAGGTTCAAGTCCCAGTCGGGGGAAAAAATTATTCATGTTTTCACATATGTAATGTGCTTATTTTGTTATATATATATATATAATATATATATATATATATATATATATATATATATATATATATATATATATATATATATATATATATATATATAACAGATTGACAGACGAGATCAGACAGGAGTCACTGTGGACTATGATGATTGCGGATGACATTGTGATATGTAGCAAGAGTAGGGAACTTATTGAGGCGAACTTGGAGAGGTGGAGGTATATGCACTTTTTTTTTTTTTTTTTAAAGAGTTTGACACCAGGACAGGCAGAAACTGCCCTCATCAGCAAAGGCCCGGTCACGAGAAAATACCAAGACGAAGGAAAATAAAAAGGTTAAGGGCAAGGCAGAGATGAGGTAATGTCACACAAAGGAAAATGACAGACAGAAAAAAACAGTCAAAGTAAAGAGGACCCAGAGATATGGAGGACTAGGCTCTGAGATGACGATAGATCTGCTTTTTGAAGGATGAAAGGTCATAAGAATTAGGAAAGACAGAAGGAGGAAGAGAGTTCCAGAGTCTGGACGTAGATGGGAAGAAGCAGTCGCTGCACTGACCAATCCGCGAACTACAAATCTCCACACAGTACCTGTGAGATGAGGCCGCTTGGCGAGTGTTACGCGGCCTCGGCAGTGGAGGAGGGATGCAACTCGCCAACTCATCAGAGCAGCGATGGAAGTAGTAGCGATAGAAAAGCGAAAGAGAAGATACCTTACGGCGAAGAAAGAGAGAATCCAGGTTAGAAGTAAGAGAAGGATCATTAATGAGTCTGACTGCCTTAGATTGAACCCTATCAAGAAGATAAGTAAAGGAAGAAGCACCCCAGATGTGTGAGCAGTATTCTAAGCAGGAGCGGATAAGACCTTTGTAAATTTTAAGTAACTGCAATGAGGAAAAGTAATGACGAAAATGAAACAAAACCCCCAATTTTTTGGAAGAAGATTTAGAAATTTGGATTATGTGATTTCTCCAAGACAAGTTAGAGGCTACATGGATTCCTAATATATTGATAGAGTTAAGAGGGTAAATTTCATTAGTTTTGAAGACAATAGGGTTATCAGGAGGAGAAGATAATGAGATAGCCAGAAACTGTGTCTTGGAGGCATTGAATTTAACTAAATTTTGAGTTCCCCATTCAGATACTCTCTGCAAATCGGAGTTAAGAGTAGAAGAAAGAGTGATACGAGATTGATTACGAGTAACAGATGAAGGTTGTGAAGAAAAGGCAGAGGAAAAGTGAAGGGTAGAATCATCGGCAAAGGCATGAAGAAGAGAGGAAGATGGGGATTGTAGAAGATCATTGATGAAGAGAAGGAAGAGAATAGGTGAAAGAACAGACCCCTGTGGAACACCACTGGACACAGAGAAAGGGCTAGATGTCGTGCCATCAACAACTACAGATATAGAACGGTCAGTAAGAAAACTGGAAATCAGAGAACAGAAAGAAGGGGTAAAGCCGTAGGCAGGGAGTTTGGCCAACAGAGCCTTGTGCCACATTCTGTCTAAAGCCTTAGAGATATCAAGGGCGACGACAAAGGATTCCCTATAGTTCCTCAGAGAAGATGACCATACATGAGTAAGATAGGACAGGAGATCACCAGTGGATCTTGCCTTGCGGAAGCCGTACTGGTGATTGGAGATGAGTGAGTTAGATTCAAGGCGTTTCAAGAAGTGAGCATTGAGCAAAGTTTCGAAAACTTTAGCAATAGAGGAGGTTAGAGAAATAGGTCGGTAGTTAGAAGGAATAGAGCGGTCACCTTTCTTGGGAACAGGTTGAACTAGAGCATGCTTCCAAGATGAAGGATAGATACTGGTTGACAGAATGAGGCGAAAAAGACAGCAAAGCACGGGAGCCAGTTCATCTGCAAACTCCTTAAGGAACCTTGCAGGGATACCATCGGGACCAGATGCCTTGTTTGTCATTAGTGAGCGAAGAACCTTATGAACTTTGCGTGAAGAAAGGATAAGGGAGGGCATAGGGTTAGAGAGGGGAAAAGACTGAGGAACAGGTGCGCTGGAATCGTTGATAGAAGAGTTGGTAGAAAAATGAGAGCCAAAGAGAGTGGCTTTGTCAGTGGGAGAGCAAGCTATAGAACCATCAGAACGAATGAGAGGGGGAAAGCTTGAGTTACAGAAGTTTTTGGAGAGGTTTTTGGCTAAGGACCAGAAGCATTTGTCAGTGGGAGAGGAGTTAAGGTCATCAACTTTCCTTCTTATAAAGGAAGCCTTAGACCTTCGAATCTGAGCTGTACAGCGATTCCTAGCTATAATAAAAGCAGAGCGAGTTAAATCGGAAGGAGAGGCTTGGTAAGATCGGTGAGCCTGGAGAGAAGGGGAATGAATGTCATCAGGAGCAAGGTATGGCAAGGTACAAGAGCATAAATGAGAGGGAGGGCAATGGAGTGGTGAGGTTACAAGGTGTAGAGGTGGTAAAGGTGGATGAGTTTAAATTTTTGGGGTCAAATGTTACAAAGAATGGAAAGTGTGGTAGAGAGGTGAGAAGAGATTTCAGGCAGTATAGAGTGGCTGGAAAATAGTAGCAGGAGTTACATGTGACAATAGTGTACCTGCAAGAGTAAAAGGTAAATTTTACAAGACGGTAGTAAGATATTCTGTGTTGTATGGTATAGGAGCAGTCCCACTCACTGAAAGACAGGAGGCAGAGTTGGAGGTGACAGAGATGTAGATGCTGCAGTTTTCTTTATGAGGGATAGCACAGGTAGGAATATTTGGAGATATGGTGAGAGAGGCTAGAATGAGATGGTTTGGGCATGTTCTGAGGAGGAATTAGGAGCATGTTGGGAGAAGGCTGCTAAGGACGAAGCTGTCAGGCAGAAGAGGAAGAGGGTGGCCAAAGAGAATATTTATAGATGTGGAGAGAGAGGACATGAGGGTGTGTGGTGTGACAGAGGAGGGCGTAGGGGATATGACAGTATGGATACGATTAATCCTCTGTGGCGACCCCTGATGGGAGAAGCCTAAAGATTTGATGATGATTCTCTTATTTCTGCCTTGTCCCTAAGCTGCTACTTATTCTTCTTAATGTTCTCATGGTACTTGGGTCCGATGAGGGCAATATTCTGTGCACGTATCGGTGTCAAACATAAAAAATTAGTTAATTAGCAAACTGAACTAGAAACGGGGAACACAGGCATAATATTCTACTCCAGTAGCCAATATATATATATATATATATATATATATATATATATATATATATATATATATATATATATATATATATATATATATATATATATATATATACATATATATGTAAACTGACTAGCGATAGTTGTTAGACTTACATAATCTCAGATCTGTATCCAGAGCCTCTTGACCTGTGTTACAAGAAGTGACTAGAAGAACTGGGTCTACTCTCTCGAATCTAGAAAAACAGGAGTGCAAAATCTTGCGAGATATAATGAGACGTACTTTGATACTACCTAAAGAAATCTTCATTGCAAGATGTAAGAAAGTAATGGCATTTTAAGTAATTATTACAAATACACATATTTGTATGAAAAAAATTATATAATCTAAAGCAAACTCACCCCCAGGCTTTTGTTAGGTGCGCTCCATCAGTTTTGAAAACCTAATTGACCTAATTAACCAAACCTAATTACAACATCCATACCCCCCAAAACCCTCCAAACCCTCTTAGCTATTCGGTATAATACACTTCTGCTTTAGCTGGTAGTTTCGATGTGTTTTTTCTTAAACTGACCCAAGAACTGTAAATATTGCGAGCTTGATAAGGGTGAAAATTTTCCTCAGCAGTTATCGTTCTGAGAAAAAAAAAATCACGTAACAGGAAAACTGAACATGAGACGGGAAACATAGGCATAATATTCTTCTCCATTAGTTAAGATATATATATATATATATATATATATATATATATATATATATATATATATATATATATATATATATATATATATATATATATATATATATATATATATATATATATATATATATATATATAAGAGAGAGAGAGAGAGAGAGAGAGAGAGAGAGAGAGAGAGAGAGAGAGAGAGAGAGAATAATAATAATAATAATAATAATAATAATAATAATAATAATAATAATAATAACAAACCTTTATTTCCTTTATACAATGGGTATTCCGTTACTAATCTAGGAGTACACTTACAAGTAAAGATCAAGGTAAAGGTTGCCGGGTTTCAGTTCCGATATCCATTCTCAGAACGTCAGCCGGGGCAAGCCACAACCCCCCCCCCACTATGGTGTCCAGCCACAGCAGAAACCTGCCAGTAAACAGCTTAAACTCTCAGTCTTGGACGGGAACCGATCTCTCGACCTCGTGAATGAGAAACCAGCGCGTTAACACTGTACTAGCCAAACAAACAAGCAAACATATATTTCCATTTTTTTACAATGGTTATTCTTCTAAGATTAAAAGTAACTTATAAGTAGACATGTAATTGAACTAATAAGTAAGAGGGTAATACATACAATTAAATTAAATGTAGTTTTCATAGAAAATAATAATGCTGCAATAGAAATGTTAATAATGATATTAATAATAAAGTAGTAATAATAACACTCGATACAGTATCACTATTATCGGCATCATCACCATATTTATTTTCCTTACAATGAGAATTAGTAGTACTTAACTTCGAGAACATAGAAGTCGATATCAGTTTACATATAGAGAAATTAGTGTTTAGGGAAATTGCATTAAATCACTAAGTTTAGTTTATGTGTGAGCAGCAACTATTTGTCCAAAAGAAAACTATATAGTTTGCCTTTGAAAGCTGCGAAGGAGCTTTTCAAATAAATAGATTATTGTTATGAAATGGCCGATAATGGATATGAATTTCATATTCCTTTGGCAACTAATTACAGTGTAGCAATTAAATTATGTAATTCGATAGCTGGAAGAAATAAATTTAATTAATATTGAACAGAATTAATGCGTCAAAGACCCTGGTATTGTCCAGGTTTTCTTGTGTGGAATTTCAGGTTAATCTTCATGTAATATGATTCGTTAGGTTAGATAACATTATTCTTTTGTTTTTCATTTAATGTTGTTTTCAATAAATTCATTTGCGTATTGTGTCTGTGCTCTGATATTTCGTGTAAATTTAATTTCACATTGCATTGCATTTTCATACTCTTTATGAATTAACAGTCGTTATTACTTATTAAGAGGTAGAGTGCATGTGGTAAACACTAAGTTAAGCTTTAGTCCCTACAAGAAATTCCATTTTCTTTGGTGCTGTAAAATGTCTCGTTTTCTTTAGTTCCTCGTAAATGTTACAGACGACTAAAATTATTCTAGCCTGAGGGCTTGAACGCATGCTGACTTTATTCGCCGATACCTCTTGCCGGTGTCACACAATTCCTCTTTTTCTCAGTTGAGGGTCAGATCGCTGAAATAAGCGTTTCCATATATTTGCTTATTTATCCTTTTAAGATAAACAGCCACTTGCTCTTCGGGCTTTATTATGATGTTACAATTTGTGTTTTTGAAAAGGTTATCTGTCACTGTTGTCGTTGGCTTCTCTGTAGTTTTTTATTTTTTATATTTACATGAGGCCTACCTTATTGAAGTCTAATAGCACGAGGATACCATTTTAACATTAGGCAGATGAATCTATCAGTATCCTTCTAGCTGCTGAGTTGACACCACTATCCTTTGCTTCTTATTCCTAGGTGGTCCTGACGAATATTAAGCTGCATCAGGGGGTTGAATTCTGGAATTTTTGGGTTAAGATAGACTCGAAGCAAAGTGTTCACGTTATGTTTTAAGAGCTTTTTCTTATCAAGTCCGGTGTGTGTGTGTGTGTGTGTGTGTGTGTGTGTGTGTGTGTGTGTGTCTGTGTGTGTGTGTGATTACCTAATTGTGTTTACGGGAAAGAGCCCAAAGCTCGTATCTTCCCGTCTCCTGATCGGTTCCATTTTAGACTTAGTGATACTTATCATACCTGTCCTTAAAACTATGGATTGAGATAGCATTAACTACCTCCTCGCTTAGCGAATTCCAACTATCAACTACTCTTACACTGAAAAAGTATTTCCTTACATCCTGCAAAGAAGTTTTCTTACGAAGCTTCAAACTATGACCTCTAGTTCTAGAGCCAGCCATATCAAAATATCGATCCCTATCCACTCTATCATAACCATGAAGGAATTTAAAGACTGTCACCATATCCCCCCTCACTCTTCTAGCTTCGAGTGATGGTAAGTCTAATTCCCTCAGCCTCTCATCATAACTGAGATTGCGTATTTCTGGCACCAGTTTCGTGCCATGTCTTTGAACTCTTTCAAGCTTAGCTATGTGCTTTTTCAAGTGCGGATTCCAAAAGGGGGCTGCATATTCGAGTTTGGGCCTCACATAGGTTACATAAATATTTCTGAACATTTCCTTGTCCATGTGCCTGAAGGCTACCCTTACATTCGATAAGAATGCATATGCTGCCCTTACTATGCCATTTATATGTATTTCTGGAGACAAATCTACCAGTATGTTTACTCCTAGATCTCTCTCATTTTCTGTCTCTTGAAGTTGTACTCCAGCCACCGAGTAGTCAAGCTTGGGCCTTCTTGCACTTGTACCCATTCTCATTACCTTACATTTTGAAGTATTGAATTTCATTAGCCACTTTTCTGACCACTCATGCAGATTATTTAGATCCTCTGGAAGTTCTCTACCATTGTTCTCGTTTTTTTACTTTCTTCACAATCTTTGCATCATCTGCAAACATATTCATGAATGAATTTACAGACTCTGGTAGGTCATTTACATATACAAGGAACAAAAGTGGCCCTAAAACTGAACCCTGTGGAACTCCACTACTAACTCTTCTCCATTCAGACACTGAGTGTCTTACTCTAACCCTCTGTTCCCTTCCTTCTAAGTAAGTTTTTATCCATTCCAAAACATTTCCACCTATTCTAGCCATTGATTGCAGCTTCCTAATAAGTCTCCCATGTGGAACAGTGTCAAACGCTTTCTGGAAGTCTAGGAATATGCAATCTGCCCAGCCCTCTCTTTCCTGTAAGATTTGGCTTACCTCATCATAAAATTCTAATAAGTTTGTTACTGTTGATCTACCTTCTCTGGAGCCATGTTGCCTCACTGACAAAAAGTTGAAGGATTCCAAGTGAAGAGAGATATGTTTCCTTAGTAGTTTCTCCATGTGTGTGTGTGTGTGTGTGTGTGTGTGTGTGTGTGTGTGTGTGTGTGTGTGTGTGTGTGTGTGTGTGTGTGTGTGTGTGTGTGTGTGAAATTTCCTAATTGTAATTACCTTATTGTGCTTACGGGAAAGAACCCGATGCTCGTAACTTCCTGGTCGGTTCCATTTTTGTACGTAGTGATAGTTATACTTGTCCTTAAAACTATGGATTGACTTATCATTAACTACCTCCTCGCTTAGCGAATTCCAATCATCAACTACTCTTACACTAAACAAGTACTTCCTTACATCCTGCAAAGACGTGTTCTTACGAAACTTCAAACTATGACCTCTAGTTCCAATGCCAGCCATATCAAAATAATTTATCCCTATCCACTCTTTCATAACCACGAAGGAATTTAAAAACCGTCACATATCCCCTTTCAATCTTCTAACTTCGAATGACGATAAGTCTAATTCCCTCAGCCTTTCCTCAAAACTGAGATTGTGTATTTCTGGTACCAGTTTCGTGGCATGTCTTAGAATTTTTTCCAGCATAACTATGTGCTTTTTCAAGTGTTCATTCCAAGAGGGGGCTGCATATTCAAGCTTTGGCTTCACATAGGTTACATATATATTTATGAACATTTCCTTGTCCATGTGTCTGAAGGTACCCTTACATTTGCTAAGAAAGTATATGCTGCCCTTACTATACCATTTATATGCATTGCCGGAGACAAATCTACCAGTATGTTTACTCCTAGATCTCTCTAATTCTCAGTCTCTTGAAGTTCTGCTCTTGCTATCGAGTATTTAAGCTTGGGCCCTCTCGCACTTTTACCCATTCTCATTACCTTACATTTAGAGGCACTACTTTTCATTAGCCACTTTTCTGACCACTCATGCAGACTATTTAGGTCTTCCTGAAGTTGTTGTCGTCTCTTCCTTTCTTCACAATCTTTGCATCATCTGTAAACATATTCATGAATAAGCTTTCAGACTCTGGTAGGTCATAAACATATACAAAGAACAAAAATGGTCCTAAAACTGACCCCTGTGGAACTCCACTACTAACCCTTCTCTATTCAGACAATGAGTGACTTACTCAAACCTCTAAGTAAGTTTTTATCCATTCCAAGACATTTCCACAGTATGCATGTGTGTGTGTGTGTGTGTGTGTGTGTGTGTGTGTGTGTGTGTGTGTGTGTGTGTGTGTGTGATTACCTAATTGTGATTACCTAATTGTTTTTACGGGAAAGAGCCCAAAGCTCGTATCTTCCCGTCTCCTGATCGGTTCCATTTTATACTTAGTGATACTTATCATACCTGTCCTTATAACTATGGATTGAGATAGCATTAACTACCTCCTCGCTTAGCCAATTCCAATTATCAACTACTCTTACACTGAAAAAGTATTTTCTTACATCCTGCAAAGAAGTTTTCTTACGAAGCTTCAAACTATGACCTCTAGTTCTAGAGCCAGCCATATCAAAATATCGATCCCTATCCACTCTATCATAACCATGAAGGAATTTAAAAGACTGTCGCCATATCCCCCCTCACTCTTCTAGTTTCGAGTGATGGTAAGTCTAATTCCCTCAGCCTCTCATCATAACTGAGATTGCGTATTTCTGGCACCAGTTTCGTGCCATGTCTTTGAACTTTTTCAAGCTTAGCTATGTGCTTTTTCAAGTGCGGATTCCAAAAGGGGGCTGCATATTCGAGTTTTGGTCTCACATAGGTTACATAAAAATATTTCTGAACATTTCCTTGTCCATGTACCTGAAGGCTACCCTTACATATGATAAGAATGCATATGCTGCCCTTACTATGCCATTTATATGTATTTCTGGAGACAAATCTGCCAGTATGTTTACTCCTAGATCTCTCTCATTTTCTGTCTCTTGAAGTTGTACTCCAGCCACCGAGTAGTCAAGCTTGGGCCTTCTTGCACTTGTACCCATTCTCATTACCTTACATTTTGAAGTATTGAATTTCATTAGCCACTTTTCTGACCACTCATGCAGATTATTTAGATCCTCCTGAAGTTCTCTACCATTGTTCTCGTTTTTTTACTTTCTTCACAATCTTTGCATCATCTGCAAACATATTCATGAATGAATTTACAGACTCTGGTAGGTCATTTACATATACAAGGAACAAAAGTGGCCCTAAAACTGAACCCTGTGGAACTCCACTACTAACTCTTCTCCATTCAGACACTGAGTGTCTTACTCTAACCCTCTGTTCCCTTCCTTCTAAGTAAGTTTTTATCCATTCCAAAACATTTCCACCTATTCTAGCCATTGATTGCAGCTTCCTAATAAGTCTCCCATGTGGAACAGTGTCAAACGCTTTCTGGAAGTCTAGGAATATGCAATCTGCCCAGCCCTCTCTTTCCTGTAAGATTTGGCTTACTTGATCATAAACTTCTAATAAGTTTGTTACTGTTGATCTACCTTCTCTGAAGCCATGTTGCCTCACTGACAAAAAGTTGAGGGATTCCAAGTGAAGAGAGATATGTTTCCTTGGTAGTTTCTCCATAACTTTGCAAACTATGCTGGTCAAGGAAACTGGTCTATAGTTCAGAGCCGTATCCCTCCTTTCCTTTTTGAAGAGAGGTATCACATATGCTTGTTTCCAGCATCTTGGAATCTCCCCTGACTCCAGGGGGGGTGTGTGTGTGTGTGTGTGTGTGTGTGTGTGTGTGTGTGTGTGTGTGTGTGTGATTACCTAATTGTGATTACCTAATTGTGTTTACGGGAAAGAGCCCAAAGCTCGTATCTTCCCGTCTCCTCATCGGTTCCATTTTATACTTAGTGATACTTATCATACCTGTCCTTAAAACTATGGATTGAGATAGCATTAACTACCTCCTCGCTTAGCCAATTCCAATTATCAACTACTCTTACACTGAAAAAGTATTTCCTTACATCCTGCGAAGAAGTTTTCTTACGAAGCTTCAAACTATGACCTCTAGTTCTAGAGCCAGCCATATCAAAATATCGATCCCTATCCACTCTATCATAACCATGAAGGAATTTAAAGACTGTCACCATATCCCCCCTCACTCTTCTAGCTTCGAGTGATGGTAAGTCTAATTCCCTCAGCCTCTCATCATAACTGAGATTGCGTATTTCTGGCACCAGTTTCGTGGCATGTCTTTGAACTTTTTCAAGCTTAGCTATGTGCTTTTTCAAGTGCGGATTCCAAAAGGGGGCTGCATATTCGAGTTTTGGCCTCACATAGGTTACATAAATATTTCTGAACATTTCCTTGTCCATGTGCCTGAAGGCTACCCTTACATTTGATAAGAATGCATATGCTGCCCCTACTATGCCATTTATATGTATTTCTGGAGACAAATCTGCCAGTATGTTTACTCCTAGATCTCTCTCATTTTCTGTCTCTTGAAGTTGTACTCCAGCCACCGAGTAGTCAATCTTGGGCCTTCTTGCACTTGTACCCATTCTCATTATCTTACATTTTGAAGTATTGAATTTCATTAGCCACTTTTCTGACCACTCATGCAGATTATTTAGATCCTCCTGAAGTTATCTACCATTGTTCTCGTTTTTTACTTTCTTCACAATCTTTGCATCATCTGCAAACATATTCATGAATGAATTTACACACTCTGGTAGGTCATTTACATATACAAGGAACAAAAGTGGCCCTAAAACTGAACCCTGTGGAACTCCACTACTAACTCTTCTCCATTCAGACACTGAGTGTCTTACTCTAACCCTCTGTTCCCTTCCTTCTAAGTAAGTTTTTATCCATTCCAAAACATTTCCACCTATTCTAGCCATTGATTGCAGCTTCCTAATAAGTCTCCCATGTGGAACAGTGTCAAACGCTTTCTGGAAGTCTAGGAATATGCAATCTGCCCAGCCCTCTCTTTCCTGTAAGATTTGGCTTACCTCATCATAAAATTCTAATAAGTTTGTTACTGTTGATCTACCTTCTCTGAAGCCATGTTGCCTCACTGACAAAAAGTTGAAGGATTCCAAGTGAAGAGAGATATGTTTCCTTAGTAGTTTCTCCATAACTTTGCAAACTATGCTGGTCAAGGAAACAGGTCTATAGTTCAGAGCCGTATCCCTCCTTCCGTTTTTGAAGTTAGGTATCACATTTGCTTGTTTCCAGCATCTTGGAATCTCCCCCGACTCCAGTGACTCCTTAAATATGATACTTAGTGCCACTGATATTGTGCTTGCGCATTTTTTAAGCACATGAGGGGATATGTCATCGGGACCTGTAGCTTTATGAACATCTAAATCCATCAGCGCTTTGCATACCTCTGTGGCTGTAAGGTTGATGTTCTCTAATACCGGCCCTTGAGCTTCTATCACTGCAATCTGAGGGGGTGGGGTATTTTCTACTGTAAATACTGACTGAAACTCCTTGTTCAATTCTTTGCAGATCTCTTCATCCGTCTCAGTGATGCTTCCATCCGCTCTCTTTAGCCTTAAAACCTGTTCTTTTACCTTGTGTGTGTGTGTGTGTGTGTGTGTGTGTGTGTGAGATTACCTAATTGATTACCTAATTGTGTTTACGGGAAAGAGCCCAAACCTCGTATCTTCCCGTCTCCTGATCAGTTGCATTTTCTACTTGGTGATACTTATCATACCTGTCCTTAAAACTATTGATTTGTGTGTGTGTGTGTGTGTGTGTGATTACCTAATTGATTACCTAATTGTCTTTATGGGAAAGAGCCCAAAGCTCGTATCTTCCCGTCTCCTGATGGGTTCCATTTTAGACTTAGTGATACTTATCATACCTGTCCTTAAAACTATGGATTGAGATAGCATTAACTACCTCCTCACTTAGCGAATTCCAATTATCAACTACTCTTACACTGAAAAAGTATTTCCTTACATCCTGCGAAGAAGTTTTCTTACGAAGCTTCAAACTATGACCTCTAGTTCTAGAGCCAGCCATATCAAAATATCGATCCCTATCCACTCTATCATAACCATGAAGGAATTTAAAGACTGTCACCATATCCCCCCTCACTCTTCTAGCTTCGAGTGATGGTAAGTCTAATTCCTTCAGCCTCTCATCATAACTGAGATTGCGTATTTCTGGCACCAGTTTCGTGGCATGTCTTTGATCTTTTTCAAGCTTGTGTGTGTGTGTGTGTAATTACATAATTGTTAGTATCTAATTGTGCTTTTGGGATAGAGCCCTATGCTCGTAACTCCCCGTCTCCTGGTCGGTTTCATTTTAATACTCAATGATACTTATCATACTTCTCCTTAAAACAATGAGTTGAGTTAGCATTAACTATCTCCTCGCTTAGTGAACTCCAAACGTCAACTATTCTTGCACTAGAAAAGTGTTTCCTTACATCCCGCAAAGAAATTTTTCGCATGAAGCTTCAGACTATGACCTTTGGTTCTAGAGCCAGCAATATCAAAATATCACATCCTCCCCTATTCTTTTAGCTTCGAGTGGTGGTAAATGTAATTCCCTCTGCCTCTCCTCGTAACTGAGTTTGTACAATTCTGGTACCAGATTCGTGGCATGTCTTTGAACTTTTTCCAGCTTATTTATATGACTTCTCAAGTGCGGATTCCAGAAGGGTGCTGCATATTCAGGCTTTGGTCTCACGTAGGTTACATAAATATATATGAACATCTCATTGTCCATGTGTCTGAAGACTACCCTTACATTTGCTATGAAAGCATATGTAGTCCTTACTATACCATTTATATGAATTTCCTCAGACAACTCTGCATGTGTGTGTGCGTGTGTGGCACCATTTATCGTAACTTGAATGGCAGTATATTGAAGTGAAAGCGTGAGTGCCATGGTAGATGCGTGAGACGGCGGCGGTGAACTGGTGACCCCATACTAAACCACACCGATTCACTACGCCACTTTCCCCTCTCAGGAAGGAAGACAGAATGTCCTATTAGAAGTTTTATAGATGATAATTCTTCTTCTTCTTCTTCTTCTTCTTCTTCTTCTTCTTCTTCTTCTTCTTCTTCTTCTTCTTCTTCTTCTTCTTCTATTATTATTATTATTATTATTATTATTATTATTATTATTATTATTATTATTATTATTATTATTATTATTATTATTATTATTATTATTATTATTATTATTATTACTATTATTATTATTATTATTATTATTATTATTATTATTATTATTATTATTATTATTATTATTATGATTATTATTATTATTATTGTCGTTACTTATAAGTAGTTAGTAAGTAATTACTTGTTGCTCTTTACAATATTTAACAGATAGTTTTATATATATTATTTTCTAGTGAATGTGAATCCATAGTTAGGCTACCATAGTCTCCATAAAGAATAAAAAACATTCTTGATGAAAACACTTATACGTAGAATTAGTAACCCAAGGAGCTCAAGGTAGATATTACGCATCACTGGCCTTTATTGCAATTTGACACATTTTTTTTCTGTTTCTGATATTATTGTGTCCTCAGTAATCTTTGCATTATAAATATCAATGTGGCTAGTGTTCCTCTCCTCTGGATATTCTTTGTATAGCTATTTTAATTATATTTGCAATACATGGAGTTTTGGTATAACTTGGACTTAAATAAGACTGTCCTGGACAGTTCAATGTTAAGTCTTCCTTCAGTTACGGTTCTCTTTCAATGCCTACATCAACACCGATTATCTTGGATATTCGTTACACATGTCTTATTATCGCTTCACATCTGACAAGTCACAACACTCCCCATCTGTTTCTCTTTTTGTTTTCTTCGTGCCCAGGCTTGATGAGGGTAGATTTGTTCTTCTTCTTTTTTTTTGGGGGGGGGCCTTCCTGGTGTCACAATCATAAAAAAAAAACGCTTGTATTTCAGGGTGAACTCAGAGTGTTCACTTGACACATTGACAGAACAAGGATTAACAAAGAATATCTCACTTTTTTTGAGTTATCTGTATATTTCTAATTTTTCTTATACTTAATAAAAGAATAACACTCACAACACGTTTTAGCTTTAGCTTCTCATATTTTTCTCATTCGTGATTCAACAATCTTTAGTTCTACAATTAATAATTTAGTGCATCAGTTTATTTTGTACAGTAGTTTGAAAATTTAGTATTCATAAGAAACAGGCCGTGTCATTTTTACGGATTGACGGTGTGACCTTTACCTATTCAGTCATCTGACAGTAAGCTTACTGCATATCTCTCTGCAAAGTTACTCTAGGCATACTTTTATCATGATGGAAAGTAATTGAAAACTATGTGGCGTCCGTTGTGTCTACAAAAATTAGGAAATATGTGACATTTTCACTCCGATGTAAAGTGTAATATAGATACATGAGGTGTCTTCCTGTATGTAGACAGAGATATGTTTTTGAGTGGTTTAGCTGAAGAAAAAAAAAAGGTGCCCAATTTGCGTGTCCCTCACCCGCTTGTTTATCTACTAGTACTACGTTTTTCAAACGGTGCGCCCGTCGCACTGGTGCTCCTTGAAATATCGCCAGGTGCGCACCAAGTTAACGGCAGAGTAAAGTTTTCATCATTTGATATTTTAAACTGAATGCCAAATTCCTTAATTTTTAAGAGGGAATGGATAATCCATTCCCTTTTCCCTTTCTCGGGGGATTTAAATCAGTCATTATCACCCTCTCTAAAGCTAGCAGATTCTTCATATATCCTGTCCCATTAATCTTCTTTGGAAATGCCAAGCCAAAAATTATAAACATTAAAGGTAATGTTCTTCTCAAGCCTACCGGTATGTTTCATGCTTTGTTGAGTTCATGATTATATTAAAATTTTAGTTTCAAATATTTCATCCTTAACTACCTTATGGGTGAACCAAGAAGGATGGAAGGGGGAGGGGGGACGTGGCAACCCTATATACCCAAGGAGCTGAGAAGAGTGGTTGAGGTGTGTGGATCGTGGTGAATGCGTGTTTCTTGGCTCGGCCACCTCCCTTACAAGGGGGAAAAGGCATATGTATATGAATGTATGAATAAATGATCATTTTATGCAGTACTGATATTTGAGCTTCTCATATGAAATGTGCCAGTAGAGATCTTTTTTTAAGTGGTCCTCTGGGAAAAATCCTAATTTCTTATTTATTGCAATAAATATTGCAATTCTTAATTATTTACAATGAAAAACATTTAAATAGAAGTATGGAGATTTAAACTATTTCTTGGATCAACATTTTTATTATGAATGATGTTATTTATGTAATATGTATATCTATTTTCACTAATACTTATAAATATAAGTACATAGATTGGTATTACATAGGTATATATAAAGGTGTATGTATATGTGGAGAGAGTAAATTTGTTCAAAGATTTAAATGTGTAATTTTTTATAATTTTGTGGCCATAGCTTCGTTTTCATTTGACACTTGTTCATGTACCCTAAAAAAAACACATTTAATAGAGGTCTAAAGCATTTCAGAAATCAGCCATTTTTATTGAAAAATTATTCAAGTAATAAATGTATTTAGTGCCTTTTTTATATATTTGTAACACCAGGAAGATCCAAAAAATAATAACAAATGTACCCTCATCAGGCCTGTGCACGAAAAAACAAAAACATAGAAAAAGGGATGGGGAGTATTGTGACTTGTCAAATGTGAAGGGATAATAAGACATTTGTTACAAATATCCAAGAATATTCGGTATTGATGTAGGCATAGAAAGAGAACTGTAACTGAAGGAAGACTTAACATCGAACTGTCCTGGAGAGTCTTATTTAAGTCCACAAGACCCTTCAGCTGTAGTATCGCAACGGGCGGTCGTTGCCATGGGCCAACCTACTACTTGGCACTTAAAGACATCTTTATTATTATCCTATTTTCAACTTTCATGACTATTTTTTTTTCTTATAATTCAGAGTGCTCCCTAAAGTTTTAATTATTCGGCAAGTGCGCCCTGAGGTAAAAATGTTTGAGAAACACTTCATTAGCAGCTACCCTCAAGCCCACCTTTCGCCGTATAAAAAACTGAAACAAAAAATATTTTTTTTACATATACCTCTTCTCTCTAGGGGACCAGGGAGGGATTCACATACCCAAGCATGTGAACCCTTGCTTTACTTTTGTAAAAATAAACTTTTTATTCTTCGTTAAACATGCAAAGAGGAAATTAATGACGTAAACATATGAGGTTGTTTACTCTAAATGCTTACTCTCTCCTTTCACAATATATGTATGAACGTACTTGGATTTATGTTTGCCGTGTGTATTTTCCTATTTTCTGTTATCATGGGTGAGGAGATAAGAATAACAGAAGAACTGATAATGATAATAGTGATGATATTAATGATAATAATAATGTAATGAATCTTATCATCATTGTTGTTGTTCTTCTTCTTCTTCTTATGATGATGATGATGATGATTATTATTATTATTATTATTATTATTATTATTATTATCTTTATTATTATTATAACAGCAATGACATCATTATACTACTACTACTACTACTACTACTAATAATAATAATAATAATAATAATAATAATAATAATAATAATAATAATAATGATAATAATAATAATACTGATGATACTACTACTACTACTACTACTACTGCTACTACTAATAATAGTAATAATAATAATAATAATAATAATAATAATAATAATAATAATAATAATAATAATAATAATAATAACAGATGTGTTTTAAGTTAGAGTTTGCACATAAGCATCCACCCACGCATACCCAGAGACATTATTGTATCCGCAGATGCGCATACACACGTGTGACTAATTTTTTTTTTTTTTATTCGCTCTGTTTATTCCGTGACTTTCAACTTTCTCTGTTGACTTTTTATTCTACTCATCTTTCCCTTGGATGAGGTTTTCCCTTATTCTTATATGCTTTTGCTCCTTTTAGTTCATAGTTTTCAGAAGTTATCGCTGTTTTTTTTTTATGTAACATCTGTCTGTTCTTATAATCTCTCTCTCTCTTCTCTCTCTCTCTCTCTCTCTCTCTCTCTCTCTCTCTCTCTCTCTCTCTCTCTCTCTCTCTCTCTCTCTCTCTCTCTCTCTCTCTCTCTCTCGTACACGAAGGTGGGCGCAGCTGTTATCTGCATTCTTGGACCGTGTTTTTTTATTATTTTCATCATCTCTCCCTATATTTTTATTTTTTTTTTTATTTTAAGCAAAGGTGTAGAACGGATAGGGAACATTTACTCATTACTCGTATGTGTCTAAATGAATATTATCGGGCTACGAAAAACTGTGCAGCCTTTTTAACTTTTACTCAATGAAGTTGTCTAATAATATTCATTTCATATTGCAATTTTTGGTGGTTATTCAGGGTTACAAGGTAATTTCTAAGGTTGTCACTCTTTAGGAAAATTAATTTTAATGGCGTTTTTATCATGGAGAAATTCAGTGGGAGTTATTCATCGTTTAGGATGCAAATAATATGTTTCCGGACGATCTTATTTATCCAGACTTTGGCTGCTTTTGATTATACCTTTTCAGGGGCTTCATTTCATGAAGAATATGCGCATTCCACCTCTCTCTCTCTCTCTCTCTCTCTCTCTCTCTCTCTCTCTCTCTCTCTCTCTCTCTCTCTCTCTCTCTCTCTCTCTCTCTCTCTCTCTCTCTCTCTCTCTCTCTCTCTGGCCAACTTGTAGGGACATCTATCGATAATGGAGTCTATTAAAGTGAATTTTGTGTTTCCTGCTGGCTAATTTTATAGAACCGAATTTTCGGGACATATCAAGAGCTTGACAGTTATCTTTTGAAACTTTCAAATCGCCTTGGCTATATATGTGTGCATTTATTTATTTATATATATATTTATTCATTTATTTTTTACTTATTTATTTTTTCATTTACTTATTCATTTATTTATTTATCAAAATTGAACTATTCGATATATTAAGGTTTTTTGATAGGCCAGAATAAATACTGTTAGTTGGTTATTTAAAGTACTCTGATATTATATAAGGAACTATTCGTGCAACAGGGGTATATCAATGTGTGTCCTCTTTGAAGGAATGTGTATTCACGTGACCCTGAATGCGTCATGGGTAAACTCTAATTTGCTAATCATAAGAACCCCAGCTTAAGCCCGTCTCGTGTGGTGGTGGAAGAGAGAAAATTTCACGTTATCGTATCGTGGATATGTATAGGAACAGTAGCT
>JAXCGZ010011504.1:35000-40000 GCA_037179515.1 Halocaridina rubra
ATCCTCATCAGTATCATCCGCAACATTGAGGCCTGTTCACTCAGGGCGTTTTTAGCCACGCGGTTGGAAACGCGCTGTCGCATTTTCAACGCTTGTTTATGGAAACGTTCACACGTAGCCGGGGCAGGTTGGAAACCACCGCGGGGGCGAGATCCCCCTCGTAAACACGCAGTTGACGGGCTTGTCGAGATACGTACAAATGAATGTCATCGTTCATACAGAGCGATAAAACGCGCATTTTGAGGACAGCAGGCGCCAATGAGGAAAGAGACTTTGCGTTACCATGGAACCTTGGCCGCCACGTGGACTGATCCCCGTAACGAGACACTCGCATACACCATTGCATGGCTATGGCTGCCGCAGTCCAAAACCCTTCGTGTGAATGAGTTCAGCGTTAAAGGCGGTGGTGGCCGCCGCCGTTAAAAACGCCCTGTGTGAACAGGCCCTAATAACAAAATAACAACAGTTTGCTTTCAAGGCTGATGGTAATATATCATCCAGACAATTTTCTTGTTGTGCAGCATAAAGTGCATGAAAGGGCCCAGAAATTCGGTAAAGTGCATCTAATGTAATTTAAATAAGGTGAAGAGGATCATGCATTAACACTCAGTACAAGCAAAAATGTATGTTATGCACAAAATTTTCTAACCTTGTATTTTATCACGTCTTGTGCTGTGTCTGTTACAATTACTTTTATATCTGTGAAATTTCATGTTGCCTTTTTTGTATACACATTCGAGTTTTTGCATGGTTCCCCGTAAAAGTAATAAATAAAGAAATAAATAATAAATATATATATATATATATATATATATATATGAATTTTGTTTTTTTTTTTACCCCGACCGGGACTCGAACCTAGGACTTATGATTAGTAAGTCAAGGCGCTACCAACTACACACCACAGAAGGTATAAAAGGAATCCAACCTTATAGCTTATATCTGCTATACTTAGGGACGAACTCATTCTAACTGAATGCCACTATGTTCATATTACAGATTCCCCAACCTCACTCGTGGCTTCATTTTAGCATTTAATTCAATTCCCAATCTCATTCGGGTCATAAAATAACCAAGCAAGCACATTACATATGTGAAAACATGAATCATTTTTTTTTTAAACCCGACCGGGACTCGAACCTAGGACTTATAATTAGTAAGTCAAGGCGCTACCAACTACACACCACAGAAGGTATAAAAGGAATCCAACCTTATAGCTTATATCTGCTATACCTTCTGTGGTGTGTAGTTGGTAGCGCATTGACTTACTAATTATAAGTCCTAGGTTCGAGTCCCGGTCGGGTTTAAAAAAAAAATGATTCATGTTTTCACATATGTAATGTGCTTGCTTGGTTATTTTATGACCCGAATGAGATTGGGAATTGAAGTAAATGCTAAAATGAAACCACGAGTGAGGTTGGGGAATCTAATATGAACATAGTGGCATTCAGTTAGAATGCGTTCATCCCTAAGTATAGCAGATATAAGCTATAAGGTTGGATTCCTTTTATACCTTCTGTGGTGTGTAGTTGGTAGCGCCTTGACTTACTAATTATAAGTCCTAGGTTCGAGTCCCGGTCGGGGTAAAAAAAAAAAAAATATTCATGTTTTCACATATGTAATGTGCTTGCTTGGTTATTGTATGACCCTAATGAGATTGGGAATTGAATTAAATGCTAAAATGAAGCTACGAGTGAGGTTGGGGAATCTGTAATATGAACATAGTGGCATTCAGTTAGAATGCGTTCATCCCTAAGTATAGCAGATATAAGCTATAAGGTTGGATTCCTTTTATACCTTCTGTGGTGTGTAGTTGGTAGCGCCTTGACTTACTACTTATAAGTCCTAGGTTCGAGTCCCGGTCGGGGTAAAAAAAAAGATGATTCATGTTTTCACATATGTAATGTGCTTGCTTGGTTATATATATATATAGATAGATAGATAGATAGATAGATGGGTGGATAGATGATGATAATAATAATAATAATAATAATAATAATAATAATAATAATAATAATAAGAAGAAGAATAAGAATAATAATAAATGATAATAATAATAATAATAATAATAATAATAATAATAATAATAATAATAATAATAATAGTAATAATAATAATAATAATGATGATAATAATAATAATAATAATAATAATAATAATAATAATAATAATAATAATAATAATAATAATAATAATAATAAAAATAAATAATGATAATAATAATATTTATATATTTTTACCTTCTACTGTCGGGATTCAAACCTGGAACTCTCTCCTGACCAGCTAGGAGAGAGGCAAAATATTTCAGAGTAGAATGGTTTTATGCCAGGAAAGATGCAATTTTTGCTTTGAGAATGTTTATGGAAAGGCATAGAGAAGGCAAGAAGGAGTTGCATTGTGTACTTATAGATTTATATAAAGCGTGACAGGATGCTGAGAGAGGAGTTGTGTTGTAGCATGATGAAGATGGGAGCAGCAGAGAAGTATAATGTGCAAGATATGTATGAAAACAGTGTTACTGCTGATATGTGTGTAGTAGTACTGATGGATTGGTTCAGAATGGAAGGTGAGATTGCATCAGAGATCGAGCCTGAGACCTTTCTTGTTTGCAATGGTATTAGACAGGTTAGCGTATAAGACCAGACAGGAGTCACTTTGCATTATGATGTCTGCGGATGACACTTTAATATGCAGTGAAAGTAGGGACTGGATGAGGGGGGTGAAAGTCAGCAAGCAGGAGGAAGACAGAGTACATGAGAGGGATGGGGGTGTAGTGATGAAGTTGTATGGAGTGGAGGTGTTGAAGGTGGGTGAGTTTAATCATTTGGGGTAAACTATTCAAATGAATGGAGAGTGTGGTAGAGAGATGAAGAAGAGAGTGGAGGCAGGATGGAGTGGGCGGGGAAGAGTGACAGGAGTGTTTGTTATTAAAAGGTACCTAGAAGAGTGAAAAGTAAAGTTTACAATAGGATAGTAAGACTCACTACGTTGTATGGCTTGAAGACTCCCACTGACAAAAAGATAGGAGGCAGAATTGAAGATGCTGCGTTTTACTGTGGACGTGACAAGAATGGACAGGATAAAGAAAGAGTATAATATAGTGACAACACAAATAGAACGATCTAGGGACATGGTGATAGAGGCAATACTGAGTGGTTTTATGAATATACTGAGCAGGCATGAGGAGTATGTTGGGAGAAGGCTGCTGAGGATGGAGGTACTAGACAGGATGGGGAGAGGTAGGCCAAAATAAATATTAATGAACGTGTTGAGGGTGGCCATTAGGATGTGTGGTGTGACAGAGGATTACACAGGGAATAGTTTGATATGGAGGATTGATCCGTTGTGGTGATCCCTGGCAAGAGAAGCCAATAGATTTGGCCATTAGAGATTAGGTGCAGTAGTGCCCTCTGTAAATTTGAGTAACTTCAGTAGAAGTTCCATTTCTCTCTCCTTTAACACCTCCTTTATTCCGCCCACTAAGCTGTAAACTGTTTAACAAGTCCCACTTTCGAGTACTGACAGTGGGAGGTAGATTATTTGGAAACATTTTAAATACGTAATTAATTCCAATTGTTCTTTCAGTTGGTTACCGCTCCACACTGAGGTGGAGAATTAGTTATGTGTGCAAATTACTAGCCGATGGGAAAAAGAGGTAAAATATCAGAGAAGAATAGGTGCAGCACTGCGCTTTAAATCAGAGTAATTTCGGTAGAAGTTCTAGTTCTCTTTAAACACCTCTGTGGCTCAGCACACCAGACTGTAGACTCCGGTTCTGCAGGTCCCAGATTTGAATCTCGGCAGCAGGAGATAGAAAAGTTTGAAAAAATATTTTGAAATATTTGAATGTGTAATATCTAAGCATTGTTCTATCAATAATAATAATAATAATAATAATAATAATAATAATAATAATAATAATAATAATAATAATAATAATAATAATAATAATAATAATAATAATAATAATAATACCTGTGAGAGGATTTATGATTTGTCTTTATGTTTAGGGTAAAGAAAAAGAAGTAAAGAATGCATAAGTACATATGCTCATGCGCTGATACCAGTGTGATCTGTCACTGTATCTAACTTCTCTTTACTGCATGTCTGACCTTTGCACTGATGACATCCTCCTACAAGGCACTCCAGACCAACCTCCTCATGAAGAAATAAAAATGCTTCCTCACGTCACTGGTTACCAACTTCTTTGTAAATTTTTGCTCAATTCTTGTCAGTAGTATTACCCACACCATAGAGTTTGTTTTTATGCATTCTGTCAGAGCAATGTATAATATTGTTAAATTTTTCCTTGCGTCTAGCAACAGGAGAATCACTTTTTGTTTTTTATTTAGCTTGGACCGTTTGACGAGTCTTTGCAAGCCGTGAATGATTTTGTAGAGCTGTTTTAATAACGCCTTCCTCTTCCGTTGAAGCGTGAGAACCAATTCTTTTAGCTTTTTGTTAGTTAAGGCAATTGTTTCAGTCTTTCAAAGTCATAAATGATCTTTGGAAAGATGTTATATATATATATATATATATATATATTATATATATATATATATATATATATATATATATATATATCTTTGTGTGTGTGTGTGTGTGTGTGTGTGTGTGTGTGTGTGTGTGTGTGTGTGTGTGTGTGTGTGTGTGTGTGTGTGTGTGTGTGTGTGTGTGTGCATTGCACTTATAAATCTTTCCAATCCGTAAGCAGAAGTTGCTGGAAAATAAGCAACACCCTTCAGTATACCATAAGACCTGTTGTTCTCCATTATTATGGATAATGACTGCAGATTATGACGTACATAGATGTTGCATATTATGCATGCACATACCTGCATACTTTCACGTAGAAATGACGGTGCATATGGATCATGCACATTATCCACACAAGTGTAGTGTTCCTGTCCATGACATCATAAACTGACATGATGGATGGACTCTTACCTGCTACTATTCTATCTTTTGTGCCTAAACAAGAATATATTTTCTCTCTAATA
>JAXCGZ010011504.1:45000-60000 GCA_037179515.1 Halocaridina rubra
TGGGGGTTTATCTTGCGGAATGACTTCGTTGAGGCTGTGCTTCAGAAGAGTTTTTTCAATAAAGGTCAGAGGTCCTTCGCCCCTTAGATAAACTGGTATTGTCCTTCAATTTAATGAGGGAAGATTCCACAATTTTCCGTTTTAAATGATAAGTTATTTTGAATAACATAGTGGCACCACTCTGAACATAATCATAGTATTGATTTGAGTGGTGCCACTATGTTATTTAAAAGCACTTGTCAATTCAAAGGAAAAGTTGTGCAATCTTCCCTTCTTGAAATGAAGGACAATATCTCTTCTCATTAGATGACTCAAACAATTCATGATTGACTGAAGCATTTAGATATAATGCAAGCTGAGTGGCTTTCCTCGTGCAATTGGTATCCCCTGCCAACTTAGCAACCTCTGTGAGTATACCCTTATACGAGTATCTTAACTCGCTGCACTTCCACCCTTCTCTGAATATAATTTCAGTTGCGTGACCCCCTTCTCTACGAACATTGCAAGTAAGAAGAGAAAGAAGAAGAAGAGTAGACGGAAATGGTTAGCAGGACGAGTTAGAACAGAGACTATTGATCCCACAGCTGTTCTTAAGGCGGATTAAAGTAACTTACTTGAGGATTGAAGTCAAAACTGGGTCATGGGAAGAGCATTGGCTGACTAACTTAATGGACAGGAGGGAATAATGTTCCTCGTTTGTTCATTTCCATTGTTTTGGTTGTTTTATCAACTTATATTAGAAATCTCATTAAAACGAAATTTTTTGAGTTGGACTTGTATTAAAACCCTAATTATTTTGCTATTATTATTATTATTATTATTATTATTATTATTATTATTATTATTATTATTATTATTATTATTATTATTATTATATATTTATTATTATTATTATTATTATTATTATTATTATTATTATTATTATTATTATTATTATTATTATTATTATTATTATTATTATACTCTTTCTCTTAGTGCATAAAAGCTCAAAATGAGGCGTTGTGGAGTGCTTTGCGATTCTATGGAATAAGTGGAAGTTTGTTGAATGCAGTCAAGAGTTATTTCTTGTATAGTAGAGCATGTGTAAAAGTGGGAAATGGTATGAGTGACTGGTATGAGGTGAATGTAGGATTACGGCAAGGTTAAACAATGTCACCATGGTTGTTTAATGTTTATATGAACGAATTAATAAGGGAAGAAAATGAAAGAGTATTACACAGAGGCTTGGAATTAGTAGCTGAGTATGAGAGGGTATGGAAATTGAATCAGTTGCTATTAACAGATGACACAACACTGGTAACTGATACTGAAAATGAACTGAAGCATTTGGTGACTGAGTTTGGTAGAGTATGTGAAAGAAGGAAGTTGCTGGTGAATATTGGTAAAAGTAAAGTCATGAGATGTACGAGCAGTGTTAATGTTCGAAGATTGAATGTAGGGGTGAACATGGAGTTGCTTGAAAAAGTCGATATTTTTAGGTATCTTGGGTGGCATGTGGCAAGGAATGGACGAGTGGATGCGAAGGTAAGTCATGAAGTGAATAAAGGAGTAACTGCCTAAGTGGGTTGAAAAGTGTGATGAGAAGTATGTATTTAGATTGTGCACAAGTGATTCGGGCCAAAGGGATTTCTCACACCTGCTAGCTCAGTGATCTGTGATGGACGGGTGTGAGGGAAGTTGCCATATATATATATATATATATATATATATATATATATATATATATATATATATATATATATATATATATATATATATGTGTGTGTGTGTGTGTGTGTGTGTGTGTGTGTGTGTGTGTGTGTGTGTGTGTGTGTGTGTGTGTGTGTGTGTGTGTGTGTGTGTGTGTGTGTACATATACATATACATACACACACACACACACACACATACACACACACACACACATATATATATATATATATATATATATATATATATATATATATATATATATATACACGCACACACACACACACACAAAATTGCTGGTTTGCGGAACTTTATTAGTACCGCACGGATGTGCAATGAATTATCATATCTTGAATTTTTTTCGTTTCAGCATCCCATAGTAAAGGTCATTTTGATAGAAGTTTACAATTATGTGTTATATATATATATATATATATATATATATATATATATATATATATATATATATATATATATATATATATATACATATATATATATATATATATATATATATATATATATATATATATATATATATATATATATATTTACCATAAATATTCTACTATTAATGTGAAGGATCCGGAATTATTCTCAGAGGGACTCCATGTATCATTATCTCTGCTCCCTCCGTTTTTTACTTTTGGAGTTTGCAGAGTAAAACTCTCCGGATGTGCACATTCATGAGAGCTAAGATATATATATATATATATATATATATATATATATATATATATATATATATATATATATATATATATATATATATATATATATATATATATATATAACCAAATGAGCACATAATTTATGTGAAAACATGACTTATTTTTCCCCCGACCGGGACTTGAACCTAGAACTTATAATTACTAAGTCAATGTGCTACCAACTACACCACAGAAGGTTAAAAGGAATCAGACCTTATAGCTTATATCTGCTATACTTAGGAATGAACGCATTCTATCTGAATGCCACTATGTTCATATTATAGATTCCCCATCCTCACCCGTGGTTTCGTTTTTGCATTTAATTCTACTCCCAATCTCATTCGGGACCATCAATAACCAAATAAGCACATCACATATGTAAAAACATGAATCATTTTTCCCCCCGACTAGGACTTGAACCTAGGACTTATAATTACTAAGTCAAGGCGCTATCAACTACGCCACAGAAGGTTAAAAGGATTCAGACCTTATAACTTATATCTGCTATACTTAGGAATGAATGCATTCTATCTGAATGCCACTATATTCATATAGCAGATATAAGCTATAAGGTCTGATTCCTTTTAGCCTTCTGTGGTGTAGTTGGTAGTGCCTTGACTTAGTAATTATAAGTCTTAGGTTTAAGTCCCGGCCGGGGGAAAAATTATTCATGTTTTCACATATGTAATGTGCTTATTTGGTTATTGTTGGTCGTGGATGAGATTGGAAGTAGAAGTAAATACGAAACCGAAACCACGAGTGAGGTTGGGGAATCGGTAATATGAACATAGTGGCATTCAGATAGAATGCGTTCATTCCTAAGTATAGTAGATATAAGCTATAAAGTCTGATTCCTTTTAACCGTCTGTGGTGTAGTTGGTAGCACCTTGACTTAGTAATCATAAGTCCTAGGTTCAAGTCCCGATCGGGGGAAAATGATTCATATATATATATATATATATATATATATATATATATATATATATATATATATATATATATATATATATATATATATATATATATATATAATATATATATATATATGTATGTATGTATGTATGTATGTATGTATGTATGTATGTATGCATGCATGTATGTATGTATATGAAATAACTCAGAAGTTTCAGAACATTGCATTTTTGCAACGGAGGTTAAAGTTACTGCCATTAAGAAAACCAGAAGCGTAGCTGTTTTCGATTCAGAAACTGCGTTTAAAATCTGCCTTTTTTTTTAAATATACGTCTGCTCTACTTCTGGAGAAGTTCAGGCTTCAAGATGAATTTTCATTGTCTTCTTCTTCTTCTTCTTCTTCTTCTTCTTCTTCTTCTTCTTCTTCTTCTTCTATTATTTCTTTCTTTTTCTTTCTTCTTATTTTCTTCCTTTCTTCTTCTTCTTCTTCTTCTTCTTCTTCTTCTTCTTCTTCTTCTTCTTCTTCTTCTTCTTCTATTCTTTCTCTTTCTTCTTCTTCTTCTTTCTTCTTCTTCTTCTTCTTCTTCTTCTTCTTCTTCTTCTTCTTCTTCTTCTTCTTCTTCTTCAGTATAGTAATTATTGTTGTTCTTTTTGTTAATTTATTTGTGTTAAGTGTTTTTATTTTTTGCTAATGCCTTCATCATCCGTTTTGCCTCCCCTTTACCCAGGGGTGATTATAGATGTCTAGAATAAAAATGGCAATATTAACAGACGTATAATCAATATTGGTGTCAGCACTATAAAACATTGGGCGATATCACTAAGCATCGCCTAACAAATATAAAATAAAATAAAAGTAGTTTGTTATCTGCAGTATTGTTTTTATAATTTTAGCATGAGTATCATTAAAAGCAGAAGCAGCATCTGCTGGGTATATAATGAACAGCAAGAGCGAGCAATAGCTGTAAAGTTTCATCATCTAATAGCAGATCCCTTCCTTGAGGAACAACCGCATCTTCACCACCATCTCCGCCACTTACCTGCCATCTGGAGAGCGTCCCTAAACAAGCGTGAGAGGAATCGTTTATGAGCTCATCTGCGATGTGACAGATGACGTTGTGATGTGACCATTAGCCAGATCATTTTATGCGACCACATAACATGACACATGAATGCTACTTGATCTCCCTTGGAATGTATGAGGAATTACGATATTTTTTGTATATTCCTGTCATTATTTCTTATTGTTTGTCCCAATCTCATCAGGATCGTTTTAAGTTAGATTTTAGTGGCATTGAGTGACTAACCCTAAAATTAGTCCTTTCATACAAAATTGCCTTCTATTAGAGGAAAATATAAAAGGTTTAGAATGAGAGAAGGAAACCTGAGAAAGAAGTAACTCAAAAGGTTATGAATGAAAAGGGCCTATTTGCACATGATATATATATATAATATATATATATATATATATATATATATATATATATATATATATATATATATATATATATATATATATATATATATATATATATATATATATATATATATATATATATATATATATATATATATATATATATATATATATATATATATATATAAATAAATATATATATATATATATATATATATATATATATATATATATATATATATATAAAATTGTATTGATTATATATCCGTATATGGTACTTAGCGCATATTCAAATAGTGCGGCCTTGTAACTCATGAGGAAGAAGAAATTTATGCAATTCAGTTTTTCCAAAAATTAAAATTGTCACCTTGCTTAACTTTGCCAGGTATTATTTATGATTGTTTATTTGTTGTTCAACTATTGAATAATCTACTTTTTTAAAATCTTTAATACTGTGCAACTGCATAAAAAATCATTTACCAAAAACTAAACAAAAAAAATCGCAAAAGATTTGAATACTTCCTAACTCAATATGCAGCTTTTCCCCATATTCATACTGGGCCACTGAGTCTCACTAGCCTCTAGGAGACTAGTGATCAGTAGCTGAATTGAAGGATTTTTGTTCTTTCATATTTATGCAAATTCAAGGAGCCAAAGAAACAATCTGAAGTAAAATAATGAAGTTAAAATTATTCTAAATTAATCTCATAATTGACTGATGAGGTAGCAAATACCAAAATCATTGCTTGGTATCCGGGTGCAGCTATATTTCAGTCTTTTGAAGTTGATACTAAGTGTGGGCGTGAGTACTCATAGTTACTTAATTGTGGTCAAAGAATAGAGCTCTAAGCTCGTAACTCCTTGTCCCTCTATTTCTCATATAAACTTCCTTGAAAGTGATCCTGCATAGAGCAATTACAATTTCCTCTCTTTGTAATTTTTAAATATCAACCGTGCATTTCCCTAACGGTTTCACGGGAAGGAGCCTTATGCCCGTAACGACCCGTCTCCCAGAAAACTCACATAGCAGAAAATCAGTAGGCTCTTATTAACTGTGCAAAATGGATCCTCCTCCAAGTTAAGTTTTCATAGGTCCCCTTCCATGTTGTAATAATGAGTAATGAAAAAGCTGACAGGCTTGCAAAAATCGCAACTGAAAGCTTAGTGTCTGATTTATAATCACACTGTTCCAGTTCAAAGCTATGGTGCATAATGAGATTATACCAGAGCAAGAACTTGCTTCACTCACAACATATAGGATGCTGTTCGATCCAGCATTACGAAAATTCAAAAGGCTGAGACTATATAGCACATACAAAATTATTACATGTGAATGTGATAGAGCTGCTGCCCGTATGAGACTTGAAAATAGAAATATATGGGAGGTGAATTGCGAGAAAACTGGTAGAGTGCACCCAGAACGCTCAATATGCCATTTATGTGAGTGTGAAGGGGGCAACACCTCAGTAAACTACATTAGAGAGGGCACAAAACTTAAGGATTTCAGACCTCTTGGTCTGGCCAATTTGATCTTTGTGTGTCATTTTGCGACCCAAATAACTTTTATCCTATACAGTACTTAGTGTATACTCAACATTAAAAATACATTTTTCCCATCCTAAACATATCTAAATGATTCTCTCTCTCTCTCTCTCTCTCTCTCTCTCTCTCTCTCTCTCTCTCTCTCTCTCTCTCTCTCTCTCTCTCTCTCTCTCTCTCTCTCTCTCTCTCTCTCTCTCTCTCTCTCTCTCTCTCTCTCTCTCTCTCTCTCTCTCTCTCTCTCTCTCTCTCCCTAACTATGTATGCTTGTGAAGCCCTAGTGGCACTTCTATATTCTCATCTAATCAGGTATTTATATATGTGTGTATGCATGTGTATGTATGTGTTGTGTATGTACATATGTGCACATGCATATATATGTATGTATTTATAAATCTAATCTGAGCATTGTTTCTCTGATCATTGTTATACTATATATACTTCAAATTGTCTGTAGTGTGTGTGGTATCTTATGAAAATCTTATAAGTAAAGTGGAGATTTGACTTAAGTGATAACATTCAGCAAGGGCTAATAAAAAAATAAAAAAAAAAGATAAAGAAATATTACAACATGTAAAGTAACCTAATATTATGGCATCAATCAGCCTCTGATGTGAACAAGATCAGACGTTATTAAAAATGGACATTCTATACTATTTATTGTCCTTATTTACTAGAAATTACTGTGAATAAATGAATCGATTTCTTTTAATAATATTTGATATATTCATGGTCAAATATAGATTGTAATGCCAACAACTGCATATCATTGGGAGTGCCCTTGTGCGCATGTCACCATGTACAGTTATCTGATTAAAAAATATAAAATGGTGGGTTTAATTTTTTACTCTCTAATTCTTATTTTATTTGTTCTTGCAATAATGAATGTATGTTGTATTTACTGTTTCATCACTTAGTGATTTCCAATTATCAACTGTGTGTGTGTGTGTGTGTGTGTGTGTGTGTGTGTGTGTGTGTGTGTGTGTGTGTGTGTGTGGGTGTGTGTGTGTGTGTGTGTGTGTGTGTGTGTGTGTGCTTGCTAAATATTTTTTACGATTTGGATCTACACTATCTCGTTGTTTGATACCATTGTAAGCGATGGAAGTAGAGAGCGATCTTATTTCCATCCGCATACACTAAACTTGGTATGTGAAGGGGATGCATACTTCAGTTTGAGAAGGAAGACTGTTACCACCTGAGACCAGCTGGTGTTTTGAAGAGGAGATAGTGCTAGAGAACCACTAGAAGGAGAAAGAGGAGGAGGAGGAGGATGAGTAGATTTACGAGGACGAATAAATGGAGGTGGAGGAAGATGAGGAGGAGTACGAAGATGACCGCAACCGCCGCAGTCACGATATCCGCATGCGTCGCTTCTTCCACCATCTGTTGTATATGCTGCAATATTTGTTTATATACGTGCCTGTATTTATTTATTTACGCGTAGTTTTTATTAGACAAGAAAACGATATCCAACATATTTTATTTATACTACAAGCACTTCCTGTCTTATGATAAATTGAGTCTAGGAGTCAGGACATTTTATTATTACATATGCCTTTAAGGGAGTTGGAGCTTGACTCCCTAAGGTGGGTCCTCGCTTTATGTCCTCCTCTAAACTTCTTTGAATGTAAGAGAGAGGACAACGGCATCACTCGCGTGATAGCACCTGTCATCTCAATTCACTCAGTGATACACCAGTGGATGTATGTGTGATAGGGGGATAGATGAATAGTATTTTATGACTTCTGGGTATGCCAAGAATTATACATATAGCTCGTGCTGCAGCACTCCTGAAAAAAAAATCCAGTATAAACACACCGTGTGAACGTAACACACCTTCTTCTGCAAAGATTCGGCCTTCAAAATCTCTAAGTTCAGATTCTGAGGCACAGATTTTCTTCCTAGTTCAGAAATTTCAAGAGTTCAAAGTTTGAACTCTTACGGTGCATTTCATGTAGTGATTGTCAACGATTTGCCTACTTTTTTATTATGATATTCGGTAGTCATTGTTGATGGAATTTAGTTATATGCTTAATTTCTTTAGTTCGCTTCTTAGACTTATTAGTTATATATATATATATATATATATATATATATATATATATATATATATATATATATATATATATATATATATATATATATATATATATATATATATATATATATATATATATATATATATATAACAGATTTCTCACCTAATTCTAGCAGTAATAGGTTGTATTGTCCTTCGGCAGCAAACCTCATTGCTTATTGAGATCTACGCATGGTCAAAGGCTACCAAGTTGTTCACATTTTGTAAGTGCTCGTTGGTCATCATCAGCATCATCATTATAATAATAAGAATAATAATAATAATAATAATAATAATAATAATAATAATAATAATAATAATAATAATAATAATAATAATAATAATAATAATAATAATAATAGTAATAATAATAATAATAATGATAACTTGTTGTCTAAGGAAGACTTAATGATCCTACTAATAAAGAAAATATCTGGTACTTGTGAAAGCTATGAATTCAGCTGATTCTTTGTGTAATTTTAGTCTTACATAAAGTATTTACGTGAACGTTCCATTGACTGAAAGGGAATCTATATCTGCTCGAACCCCAGGTTACCGAAATTACTGTTCTAAGACGGGGAACTACCCAGCTTAACTCGGTGCTGGTCTCTAACCTACCTTTCCAAGTTCTACGTTTGTGATACTTTAGATATGATGCCTGGAATGACAGATAAAAAGCGTTCTCAGAGAGGATAAGCATACATTTCTTAACACCCCCCGATGAACGTGGAAAAGCTGTTGATAAAGAAAAGGGAGACGGGCAGATGAAGTCATAACCTACAGCTATGGCACAAGAGCTTCGTAGTACCTTAACCAGTCCATATATATATATATATTTTTTTTTACAGGCAGTAAATTAAGAGAAGAAATTAATGCTTTTAGATAAGAAAAAATTAAATTACACACACACACACACACACACACACCACACACACACACACCACACACACACACACACCACACACACACACACACACACACACACACACACACACACACACACACACACACACACACACACACACACACACACACACACACACACACATATATATATATATATATATATATATATATATATATATATATATATATATATATATATATGTGTGTGTGTGGGTGGGTGTGGGTGTCTGTGTGTGCGTGCATGTGAGCATGTGTTTATATATATATATATATATATATATATATATATATATATATATATATATATATATATATATATATATATATATATATATATATATATATATATATATATATACATATATATATATATATATATATATATATATATATATATATATATATATATATATATGTGTGTGTGTGTGTGTGTGTGTGTGTGTGTGTGTGTGTGCTTGCTAGTACAGTGGTAACGCGCTGGCTTCGCATTCACGAGGTCGAAAGATCGGTTCCCGTCCAAGACCGAGAGCTTAAGCTGTTTACTGGCAGGAACTGCTGTGGTTGGACACCACAGTGGGGGGCTGGGGTTTGCCCTGGCTGACGAATACCCATTGTATTGAAATGGAAATAAAGTCTGTTTGTTTGTTTGTTTGTTTGTATATATATATATATATATATATATATATATATATATATATATATATATATATATATATATATATATATATATATATATATATATATATATATATATATATATATATATATATATGAATCATTTTTTACCCGACCGGGACTTGAACCTTGGACTTATAATTACTAAGTCAAGTTGCTACCAACTATACCACAGAAAGTTAAAAGGAATCAGACCTTATAGCTTATATTTGCTATACTTAGGAATGAACGCATTCTATCTGAATGCC
This sequence comes from Halocaridina rubra, assembly GCA_037179515.1. Taxonomy (NCBI): domain Eukaryota; kingdom Metazoa; phylum Arthropoda; class Malacostraca; order Decapoda; family Atyidae; genus Halocaridina; species Halocaridina rubra. Next base: position 55,174 of record JAXCGZ010011504.1, read on the forward strand.
ACTATGTTCATATTACAGATTCCCCAACCTCACTCGTGGCTTCATTTTCGCATTTAATTCAACTCAATTGTCACTTCTTGAAACATCTTTAATCTAAGTCGCTTACTTCCGATCACCAGTAGGGCTTCCGCAAGGCAAGATCCACTGCTGACCTCCTGTCCTATCTCACTAGTGTATGGTCATCTTCTCTAATGAAATATGGAGAATGCCTTGTCGTCACCCTTGATATCTCTAAGGCTTTTGGCCAAGTGTATGCTTATGGCTTTACCCCCTGCCTCTGTTCTCTGATTTCCAGTTTTCTTTCTGACCGTATTATTTTTTTTTTATTTATTCAGATAACTGTACATGGGGACATGTGCACATGGGCACTCCCAGTCATACTGCAGTTGATAAACATTACAATATATTTGGTTATGTATAAATAACATACTAATAGAATTTGCAATTAATTTTAAATATCATAGCAAGTAATTAATAATAAAATATAGTGTAATAATTGAAGAGTACTTGAAGAGTAATCATTGTGACAATATTTTCAATAGCCCTTGTTGAGTGCTATCATTTAAGTTACATTTCACTTTCCAACGGTACTACTGCAGACAATTTGAAGCAGATATAGAATAAAAATTTTCAGGTTAGAATAATAAGTAGGTAAATATACATATGCATACACATACACATATACATGTAGTTGTTGACGGCACAACATCTAGCTCATTCTCAATTACCATAGGTCATCCACAGGGCTCTGTTCATTCACCTATTCTTCATCAACGATCTTCTTCAGTCACCATCCTCCTCTCTTTCCCACACCTTTTCCGACAATTGTGCTCTTTATTTTTCCTCTGCCTTCTTTTCAAAACCTTCATATTCTACTCGTATTCAGTCTCATATCACTCTTTCTTCAACTCTCCACTCCGATTTACATTGGACATCTGAGTGGGGCACCCAAAAGTTAGTTAAATTTAGTCTCCAAGACACAGTTTCTTTTGAAACTAATGAAATTTACCCTCTTACTTCTAATAACATTTTAAGAATCCTAATAGCGTCTGACTTGTATTGGAGGAATCACATAATCCAAATTTCTATAAAAAAAAATTGGGGGTTCTGTTTCGTTTTCGTCATTGGAACTAGTATTCATTATTGATGTTAGTATCATAAGGCTTCCATGCTTTTGCGGGCTGTCTGTTTATCACTTAATTTTAATTGGGGATGTCATTTTGTACTATTTGAAAGCCTTAACTTGTGAATATACTATTCTATGATTATCCCACATATTTAATGGTGTACCCATTGAGCATGTTGGGCCGATAGGTTTTATATATAACACTCAGGACACTACTACTGTCTTCTTACCGCAAAATGCCTCTAGGCTTGAGAACTTTTACAAACTACCTTTGGAAATTTACCTCACAACCTAATTGAAGGATTATTTTGGATTATCTGGGGCACTAGAAGTGTAGCGATTTTTTACGTAAGAAAATCATTAAACATCATGGGATATATTTTATATATAACGAGTTTACGTTTAGTAAAATAATTTCAGGTCATCTAAAGAATAATAAATACATACATACATACATATACCTTGGCTGTTTCCCCCTTAAATTGGGGGGTAGCCGACATCAAGAAAGGAAAGTTTGGGGAGAAGTTATTCTCCCCTCTACTCCCCCTCTTCTTTGACGTCTCGCAGGAGGTTGATACAAGGGGGGGGATTCCTAGTCCCCCCGCCCCGTCCACTTTTAGTCGCCTTTTACGACACGCAGGGAATACGGTGAGGCTATTCTTTGATATTGTGCCCTCCCCACAGGGCACACACACACACACACACACACACACACACACATATATATATATATATATATATATATATATATATATATATATATATATATATATATATATATATATATATATATATATATATATATATATATATATATATATACTGCGGTTTTATATGTAGCCGTCGTTGCTGAAGATCAGGTAACAGTGTTATATACAGAGCAGTATATCACCACTGACGCTTGAAAACCTTCGGCCTATATTAAACGGTTCAGAATAAAGTCTTGTTCCTCAGTGATGAAACTCGATGCGGTGCATGCTGCGATATATCACTGCGCAAAGAAACAGGTCTTTTTTTCATCTTCAGAGAGAATGTTGCATCTCTCTCTCTCTCTCTCTCTCTCTCTCTCTCTCTCTCTCTCTCTCTCTCTCTCTCTCTCTCTCTCTCTCTCTCTCTCTCTCTCTCAGAACTTCGCAGAGCAAGTGAAGGTAGGGTTCGACAAAATACGCTGCGTATCAAATGGTGTACTCACTATACCCTTTGAGTTCACGAGGTTTATCTAACACGTACGGTACGCCATTAACTGTTCCTTTTCAACTATGACGAAACTAAGTGGACATATGATACTCCTATGAGGTTTTCCTGTTTTGTATTCGGAATTTATGAATTAATAAAAGTATTGTACGTGTAGTATTATGAGTAGTCTGTTTTTTTACTGCGGTGTATTATATGTTGGCCTTATCGAAGTGTGAGTTCCTTAAGATTCCATTCAACAGTTAAACCTAGACACCTCATGATGTATTCGGAGAACCTGGTGTTAGGATGTGAATTTTAAAAATTGCTGCTCTGAAAAAAGCTGCCTCTACTTAGCATCATCTTCCATCCTAGCTATGAACAATATATAGAATATATATGCATTCATCTAGGAGCCTATAATCACATAATGGATTAAGAATAATAATGAATAATGAGCAACCTTCCCGCAGAACCCTGGACGTCCAAGGTGAAAGCCGTCTCTGATTCAATGGGCCATATTTTATTATTATTGTTATATTTTTACTTTAATGCTGTTGTAAATGAATCATATATAATAAACACTCTCAAATGTTCCATAGAACACTGCCTGCTAAGTCGGAGAAGGTAAAAAGTGGGACCCTCAAGAAATAAAGTTACCATTGGCATTTATAGTGCATGTGTATTTACTGTATTAATTATTACTAAATCGTTTTATTTGTTAATTTATTAGTTTCGCTTTTATTTGCTTATGTATTATTTCCAATTCTGAGAGTATATAATAATAATAATAATAATAAGACTTTATTTCCAACATACATTGGGTATTCAAATATGGGTGTACAATTAAAATTTACAAGTAAAATCTTCCTTTAAGAGTAACTTCTTAAGATTATATTTAAAAGTATACACTGAACCAGCATTTTTTAGTTCTCTGGGAAGCTGATTATATAAATGAGGTCCACGAATGTTTATATCTCTTGAGCCAATATCAGTTTTAGACCTTCGTACTAATAAATATTCCCCTTGACGGGTAGTTAACCCGGTAACTGAGCTTACTGTAGAAAAATTATACAAGCAATCAGGAATATTGTTTCTTAGTATATTAAAAACAAAGGTACATATATCAAAAACATATTTATCTCTAATCTTTATCCATTCTAGATCTTTTAAAACAGGAGAGATGTGCTCGTATTTTTTTACATTGCCAACAGCCACTCGTGCTGCAAAGTTTTGTAACTTTTGTATTCTTTGTAATTGAGTCTTATTTGTACATCCCCAAACTTTGAGACAGTAATTAATTAAACTCATAGCTAAGGACTGGACAATTATTATACGAGTTGATGTTTCAAATGAGTCTTTTACCCTATTTAGATATATTAGAGTACCCATTACTTTTTTATAAATTTCAACTATATGCATTTCAAAATTCATGTAACGGTCAAAATAGACACCTAGGTTCTTTACCGAGTTCATTGGCTTAATGATATTACCGTTAAAATTTATATGAAGATTGTCATCAACTTCTGATAATAATTGTCTGGATCCGATAAGAATAGATTGGGTTTTAGTTTCATTAAGTAACAGACCATTTTTTAGAAAGTAATGTTTAGCCATATACAAAATTTCTTCTGCTCTACGAATAATATTTTCTAAATCATTAATTTCTCCTTCAATTAAGATTTGAGTATCGTCAGCATATTGAATGACATAACAGTTAGGTAAATATTTTACTAGATCGTTTACATATATTAGAAAAAGTATAGGTCCTAGGATCGATCCCTGAGGGACCCCAAACAATACCTTCTTGCGACTTGAGACTACATCTTTTATTCTGACTGACTGGTAGCGGTTTTTTAAATAGTTCTCGAACCAGCTTAGGTCAATGTTCATTTTTTTGCATTTTTCTAATAGAATGGTATGGTGTACACTATCAAAAGCTTTAGAAAGATCGAGTAGTAGTAGCAATGATATTTTCTTATTATCTATATTTTTGTATATTTCATCTGATATTTTCAATAAGGCAGTTTCAGTTGATAATTTTGGCCTGAAACCGTGTTGACTTTTTGCAATAAGTTTATTTTTTTCAAGAAACTCACTTAACTGATTTGCAACAATCTTTTCAAGTATCTTTGATAAAATTGGTAGTAAAGAGATTGGTCTATAGTTAGAGACGTCGTCAGGATTTCCATTTTTAAAACCAGGAATTACATGGGGATTTTTCCATAAATCTGGGTAGATATTGGTAACTATGGAAGTATTGATTATTACCGTCAGATAATAAGCTATTACAAATAATGAATCTCTAATAAAACGAAAACAAATTCCATCTGATCCATATGCATTAGAGTCTTTCAGATTTTTTATTACTAAGATTACTGTATTACAATCTACTGTAGTAGGGTTAAAGACATCATTACTTCTATTGAATGCACTATGTTCTTGAACATTATTATTATTATTACTACCATCATCACTATTATCATTACCATTACTACCACCATCATTATTATTTACACCATTATCAA
>JAXCGZ010011504.1:65000-75000 GCA_037179515.1 Halocaridina rubra
CACATTTACTTGACAGCATTCTTAGCCACTTTTTATTGCACTGCAGGAGTAATAATGGTCGCATATGGGATATTTGGATACCTCTTTGTCATTTTTTTTTTTTTTTGCATTTTTAGGGTCGAACTGCAGGACGTATCAGTGCTTTGCTCTCGTGCAGAGAAATACGAGTTTGACTTGCAAAGGTAGTTTGTACTTTTCTTCATCAGAAGTACCTGTTGTTAATATGAGAGTAGCGTACCCCTTGCTGTAGCCGATTTTACATTAGAAGGCTTTGCATTACTTCATTATATGCAAGTGTCGGGTAGGAACAGCATCTTATTGAGCTGGGGCTTCGATTACATCACATTAAATAGAAAAACTCGTGAAAGAAGATTTTGTTTGCTACGTAATATCAAGGGCATCCCAGAGAAAAATTATTCAATTCTACAGAAATTCATTGTCTTTATGTTGATTATTAATATAATTCTAAGCTCTGCTCACTGCTTTCAGAATTTCTCTCTCTCTCTCTCTCTCTCTCTCTCTCTCTCTCTCTCTCTCTCTCTCTCTCTCTCTCTCTCTCTCTCTCTCTCTCTCTCTCTCTCTCTCTCTCTCTCTCTCTCTCTCTCTTACACACACTCACACAAATCAAAGAGAGGATTTATTCTCATTATTATTATTATTATTATTATTATTATTATTATTATTATTATTATTAGTAGTAGTAGTAGTAGTAGTAGTAGTAGTAGTAGTAGTAGTAGTAGTAGTAGTAGTAGTAGTACATATATATGGACCCATATCCTTTGTGAGGGGAGTGGCGAGCCAAGAAATATACTTTCATCACGATCGACGCATACCTCAACTACTTCTCTTAGCCCCTTGTGGATAAAGGATTGCTACATTTCCGCCCCCTACTACCCTGATTGGGTCATCCACAAGATAGGCGGCAATGATATTGTACAGTGATGCCCGACAGCCGCAGCTGGTTTACCCCCACCGCTTCATCACATGGCAACTCCCCTCACAACCGTTAATCTTAATTCACTTAACTTGCAGGCGTGAGAAAATGCTTTGGTCCGTGTCACCTATACACAGTCTTCCTCCAATCATTTCTATCTCATGCACGCTCTCTTCCCTGCTTCACTGACATTCCACGTACATCCAGTACCCTTTCCACGCCATCTATCCATCTCATTCTCGGTCTTGCCCCTGGCCTTACTCTAACCTTTTCTGCAGTCCAAACTCTCTTTGCCATTCGTTTATCACTCATCCTTTCCATGTGTTCAAACCAACTCAATGCTCTCTGATCTCAACTATTCAACAGCATTCTTTCAACACCTGTTCTCTGCCTGATCTCATTTCGTATTCTGTCTATTCTATATACACCAATCATACTTCTCAAACACCTCATCCATTACTTTTAACTTGTTCTTTTAAGCCTCTCTTGCATTTCCATCTCTGTTCCGGACAATGCTGGCAGTATAATCAAACCTTCATATATCCTTCTCTTTGCATTCATTCCAAAATGCCTATATCTCATCACACTTTTCAACCCACCTAGACATATACTCGCTTCCTTTACACTAAGACTAACCTCCACATTCGCCTGTTCATTCCTTGCGATGTGCAATCCCAGATACTTAAAACTCTCAACTTCTTCAAGCAACTTCCCATTCACTCCTACATTCAATCTACCAAGAATAACACTCCTTGTGCATCTCATGATTTTTCTTTTACCAACATCCAACAGCAACTTCCTTCTTTCACACACCCTAACAAACTCAGTCTCCAAAATATCCAGTTCATTCTCAGTATCAGTCACCAGTGCTGTGTCATCTATGAATTGCAATTGATTCAATTTCCACAGCCTTCCATGTTAACCCACTAATTCCAAGCCTCTGTCTAATACTTCTGCATTTAATTCCTTTACCACTCTATCCAAATACACATTAAACAACCATGGCGACATGACACAACCTTTACATAATCTTATGTTCACCTCAAGTCAGTCACTCATACCATTTCCCACTCTCACACATGCTCTACTATTCACGTAAAAACTCTTGACCGCATTCAGCAACATCCACTTATTTCACACAGTTGCAATGCACTCCACAGCACCTCTTCATCAACCCTGTCATACGCTTTCTCTTAGTCCTTAAAAGATCAGATACTGTCCCTACTTTTCTCTAACAACTACTCACACAACTGTCTTACCACAAACACCTGATCCACACATCCTCTTCCTCTGCTGAACCAACACTGTTCTTCCTCAATCAGTCTCTCAGTACCTTTCCTAATTTTTACAATTAACACTCTTCCTTATACCTTACCAACTACTCTCAACAAACTAAGTTCTCTAAAACTACTACACTCATACTTATCCCCTTTCCTCCATCTGCTACTTTCACACTCTCCTCTCCACCAGACTCACCTCTCATTCTTTTCACTTCCATCCAAAACATTTTTTTCTTCCTTACAAAATCCTCACACAAGTATCTACCTCACCTCAATCCACTTCTCTCTATGCCTCCCTCATCACCTCTACATACCTTTCATGTGTCTCTACTATGCCTATCTGCAACTATAGCTAAAATACCTGCTTCTTTTCAGCCACTACTGCACTCACCTCACTCCACCATTTACTACCTTTCCTTTTACTTCCACCTGTTAGTACACTACATAAATTTCCTGCTTGAAACAACTCCATTCTTCTTCCACTTTCAGATTAGCCTTATTCTCACAATCTATTTCTTTCTTAATCAGTTCACTCACTTTTAGCACCTCTCATTTTCTCTCTCTTCTCCTCTTTATCCACTTTTCTCCCACTTTCATTCTACTTTCCACTAAATAATGATCAGATATTCCATCATGAGCTGCTCTCATTCACATTCCATACTATTCCATTTACCCTCCTGTCCACCATAACATAATCCATTAATGCTCTGTCAGCTACTCTACCATTATCTACTCAGACCCACATATATTTGTGCACATCCTTCTTTTTAAATACAGTATTGTCAATCAACTTCTCTCTTTCTCTCCATACACATTACTCTAATTTTCTCTCCACTTTCATTACTACCAGGTACACCATACTTCCCAAATATACTATCCACTGGCTCAATCCCTACCCTAGCATTCAAATATCTCATCAACACCACATTCACATTCATTCTCAAGTCTTCAATACAATACTCGTTCAATTCCATCCAAACTTCTCCTTCCTCACTTCTTTCATTGCCAGGGCCATAGGATCTCTCAAACGCCCATCCTCGCATCCCAGTCTTCTTTTAGCCAGTATTATTTGAGATGATACTTCCTTCCCTTCCACCACACACTTACTTACCTCTTCATTTACCAACAGAGCCACTCCCACTCTTCATTATCCTCTCTCAACTCCAGACACTTTACCTACTACACTCCCATATGTCACCTCACCATTCCCTTTCAACTTAGTGCAAGAAAAATTCATCTTTCTGTTTACAAGCATACTCCCTATCTCCTCCCCCTTACCTTGCTTACACGACAATCATGCACATTCAGAGACCTAGTTACTAGAGTTCTGGCTGGATCTCTCCTGCCAGAATACCCCCCGAATTTCTTGGCTACTTGTAAGAACACAATGCAGAGGATGGGATTTCCAGTCCCCCACACCACTCCACCTAGTCAACTGTCATGACACGCAAGGAAACACTGAGGTTGTCTTGTATCCCTTCACCCCAAAGGAAAAAGTGCCTCCAGATGCAATGCTGGGCCAAAACACAACCCAACACCCAAAAGCAGTGGTTATATGGTCTGTCACCCTGGCGTAATATAGATAGATTTGTCAAGAAACAAATTCAAATTCATATATATCTACAAGGATTCTCCCACTGATCCTGCCAACAAGGACATGATCAAGAGTAATGAATGATGAGCGCCCTCACCAACCACTACTAGTAGTAGTAGTTGTAGTAATAGTAGTAGTAATAGTAATAGAGGTCGTGGTTGCGTTGGTAGTACGTGTTACTAAAAGGGTCTCTTGCATTCCAGAGTGTCAGGTAAGCAATTCTCGTATTAGTCTAAGTGTCGTACAAAATATTGCTTGCAATTTTGTGTGGTTTGTGGTCATTTTGGTGTCTTGGTCAATTTACTTGTACGAGGCAAATGTTCACCTAACATATTTTCCATAAACCCCCTTTTTATCTACGTATATGCTTAAGTGAGCATATTTTACTTACTGTCTCTACATAAGAGTTTCGAACCTTGCATATTTTTTACCTTATTGAAACTTGAGCTCGTGGAGATAATGTTAATTCAAGGTAGTCTTAATTTTCTATTAAAGCTATATATCTGTTCACATTAAGTGTATGTATCATCACTTTCTTTCTTATTTACTCAGTTACGTATCTTCTTATGAATGTATTCCTAGTTTTGGAAATAAATGTTTGTTTGCTTGTTTGTTGCACATTTCTATTCTTTCTGTGATGTAGTTAACCTGGCAAATCGAGAGCTGAATATTTCCTCAATATTTTTGTAATAGTATGTGGAGACTATTATATGTTTCAACTTCAGGTTGATTTAACATGACATATAATTTGATTTTTGACTTTGTAATGTTTTACGTGTTTAGCACATCCCGGGAATACTCAGTGTCATAAATTCCTTTTTCTTACTAATGAAGGCAGGTTTATCAGATTTGAAAATCATGGAATATCATGGTTCACGTTCAGAAACTCACTGAAAAATCAACACTCCTGATTTCATATTTTTTTATGTATCGAACCCTTCTCAAGTATCTGTAGTGAGATTTTTTTTTTTTTTCTTGAAAAAAATTTGAGAATCAAATCTCGTATACACGAGGTCTTTACAAAATAAAAGGAAGGTTGGTTGTTACAGTTTACCTTTTGTTTTTTATTTATTTTTTTAACTGAAATGACGCACGGTAGCAATGGACTACTATATATATTTTAGTTCAAAGAAATCGTCTCTATAGGATACGTTCCACTAAAGATGGAAATCGAGTTGTTCCTAAGAATTCTGCATCTTCGAAAAGGTTATTGGCGATATAGTACGAAATTTCTTAGGGAAAAATTACTCATATGTAGGCTGTAATGATTGTGTTTTATAAATTATTATTATTATTATTATTATTATTATTATTATTATTATTATTATTGTTATTATTATTATTATTATTATTATTATTATTATTATTATCATTATTATTATTATTATTGTAGTTACCGTGGCTCAAGCGGTAGCGTCCGTGACTGTGAGGTGTCAGGTCGAGGGTTCGCGCCCCGTCACGGTCTGAGGATAGCAAGGGCATGCACTCAGGGTAACGACTACATCTGCCAAAACAAGTCCTTCGCAAGAAGGCAACCGTCCTAGCCCTTGGTAGATAAGGAGTCCGTGACGTAAAACCGGAACATTATTATTATTATTATTATTATTATTATTATTATTATTATTATTATTATTATTATTATTATTATTATTATTATTATTATTATTGTTGTTGTTGTTGTTGTATACAGAATTGTTATTGTTGTTGTTTTTTTTTGTTACTATTATTATTATCATCATTAGTATTATTGATGTTTTAGTTGTAATAAGGATAGTCAAGTTGGAGGTTGCTGCAAGCTAATAAACCATAACATACTTCATGAGATTTACAGATCTAATTAAGCATACGTATGGAAAACAGTATTGAAGGGGGTAGTCGAAAACGTGAATAGGAAATAGATTACTAGAAGAGTATATTCGAGTATTCTGTTATGAGATAGATAGATGGGTATTTAGAAAGATCATTAAACATCAGTGGAAGGCTATTACTATTTAACAAGCTTCTCAATATTTACCAGTGTGATATGTTTCATATTGTGTCATATATATATATATATATATATATATATATATATATATATATATATATATATATATATATATATATATATATATATATATATATATATATGCAACAACTGTTTATTTATGCATTTATTACGTTATTTCTTTACTTGTCTCCTCATTCATTATTTTTCCCTTATTCAAGCAATATAGTACTGAATTTTGTACAGGTTTCTATTACATCTGTATTTATTCATTTTCTATATTTTAATTTATTTATTGATTCATATATTTATTTTTGTATTTAATTTTGTTTATTTATATATTTATTTTTATTCCTGTCCGCGTAAACAGGGAGCTCTTTGTGGCGGAGGGGGGACAGTATCAGATAGCGGCGCCTGAGGGAATGTCGCCCGGAGACACACGTCATTAAATACCAACACCCTGCCGGAGGCGCTGTCGTGCGATCAAGGTCGCACGCGCGCGCACACACTCATATGTCGAGAGATTTTAAGTCCTCCCTTCCTCCCATACGGGGAGGGGGTGTTCGTGAATTGTCATCATTCTGTACTTTTAAATCCCCAGTTATAACTTATTATATTTGTTTCTTTATCATATATATATATATATATATATATATATATATATATATATATATATATATATATATATATATATATATATATATATATATATATATATATATATATATATACTTTTTAAAGCGCATTCTAAATAAACGGTGATTTTAGAGTGCGGTTTTAGAAACATACTTTTGTTTATAATTTTTCATTATATATTCTAATTGGTATTTTTATTATGAATTTTGGTGGACGCTATTCTCACGCTCTATGTTTTTACCAATACAGAAGTAGCATTTGCAGGCAATGTTTGTTTATCAATTATTTATTCTTAGGTATTTAGTTTTTGTACCGCCGCATCAGATTTTATTCTGAAGCCGAGTTCTGACCTGTGATGCTTCTCTTTCGCTGTTCCTCCAACACCTCTACAGTGCACACACTGAGCCTGCTGAGTTCTCAAGAGTCATCAAACCAGGGTACTACTGACCTCGTCTTTCCTCTATGGTACAGTGTACTGAATAAACTTTATTTCCATTTTACAATGGGTATTCGTCAGCCAGGACAAGCCCCAACCCCCCACTGTGATGTCCACCCACAGCAGTTCCTGCCAGTAAACAGCTTAAACTCTCGGTCTTGGACGGGGACCGATCTTTCGACCTCGTGAATGCGAAGCCAGCGCGTTACCACTGTACTAGCCACGAGACATCGAGACATCGTACAAGGGACGCTAGTCCCCTCTATTCTAAATATTCTAGAGAAAAGGTGATAGGCGCACCACCTCTATGAAGTCGAACTCTTGACATCCAGGTTGTGAAGCAAGACGCTGTTTCGTGAGCTATGTAAGACCATTTATTCTTGGTTAGTCTTTATCTTGTAAATAAAAGTGATCCTCGCTCCTCTTCTGTATACATTATTATTATTATTGTTATTATTATTATTATTATTATTACAAACATCACTTGAAACTTCCACACTCATGTGAAAATAGACCTGGTAACAAGCTACCATCTGGTCATCCGATGTATGGGGGAAGGTCAGCTTTAATTTTCGTACTCGGCCCTCTCCGCTGTTCCCAACGGCGTGTGGGCTGCTCTGCCGATTTCCTCGGCTATGGGACTTGGGAGCTGTGGCTGGCTTTGGCTTTGATTGATGGTGACGGATGCATCGCACCACAAACAAAGGAATATTTAGACGCAGCCACATGACGACACTTCGCAAACTTTTATTTTCTCACCACTTTTTAATTATGTAAACATTTATTTATTTATATATTTATTTTTTCTTATTTACTGATTTCTATTCTTGATTATTTATCATTTATAGTTACTTATGGATCAATCCCAGAGCAGGAACCTAATGTACTTCAATTCTAAATGAAGCGGCTGCGTTCATCCTTCATCCTCAATCAAGCATTTTTCATGGAATTAAATAATAAAAACCTGTTGAATATAGAATACATTACTATGTTAGATTACATAGCATGTGCAGTCCCTGGTCCTGATAATGGCCAAAGCTGAATATCCCTATTCTGGAAACAAGCGTTAATTAGATGAGGTTTTTTTTTATGGGCGGAATAAACGGTCTCGCCTCCATATTGTTGTTCTATAGTTCCGTTTTGCTTCCTCTTTAATCTTGAGCTCGTGCAGCAAATAATTATCTTCGCACTTGTCTACTCCCTCCCTACTTGTGAAAAAGGAACACGCGATGTCATACTTTGTCCTATAAACAGGAAAGATTGGAAGGCTACTCTCCCCCCCCCCTTATTTCTCAGGCTCTTTGTTGTTGTGAAATTATAGCCGGAAATTATAGCCTTAGGGTATGCGTTCTGAGGCATTTTTTCCGCTAAACCTTGATTAGTTAGAAGTCGTTGATGTTCTCCCTTGAGGGTGAGCGGACCATCCCTTTTTGGCCCGCGGTTAGAAGTCGAATCCAATAGTCCATGGAGATGATGACCTCCAACCAGAGTAGGGGAAATACATGGATTGTGCTCAACATCCCGGAGTCCAAGGCTCACATTATTTGAGTTCGATGCTTCTGAGAAGTTGTTTTGTAGGATGGTGGGACTATATTCGCTGGGGCGGCCTGAAAAGAGGCTATGAGACTTACTGGATTTTTTTTTCTTTTTGCCTGTTACCTACATATGTAAATTAGTTGCTTATTTCACCTGCTTAGAGAATTTAGTTGCCAAACTTTTGTTCTGTTACCTAACTAAATAATATTGTCGCTAACTTCTTTCTAATACCTTCATATTAACATATTTTCTATCATTTTTTATATCTTCATATGGAATTTACTCTTACATATACTTGGCCTCATTCCCCTTGTAAGGGGGTTGTCGAGCTACCACACCTACTTCAACCACTCCTCTTAGCTCCTTGGGGATTACCGATTTTTTTCTTTTTTATTGGCAAAAGATAAGATTTTTGGAAGACTCAGATATTTGTTAGCTTTGGTGTGGACTGATAGAAATCTCTAGAAGAATTAGCAGACCTAATATATGCCAACTCTTGAAGCCTTAGTTTATGACCAAAGAAACTTTCTCTGGGATTTTGAGAAACCTGTCACAGGGCTTGAGAGAACTCATTTTCAGTACGTATCTTTTATTGCTCTCATGTGTTTTCTATCACAATCACTTCAAGATATCATCGTCTCCGCTCAAATTGACATATTTTCTTCCGTATTTTTGTTGACATATTTTCCTTTAATTTACCTACTTTTATTTTCATTTTTCTTTTTTTCACATAAAATATTCGCATTAGACTAGACGCAATATTGATTATGCTTAATGTTTGCTCGTACAAAAAAGAAGAAAACATCTATTGTCTGACCAACTTTTCGTAAAGTAAAAGCATTGTTTTCTGAGAGCTTGCAAATGATTTCGTGTCGGTTCCAAGACAAATTATGCAAACTGTAGTTATCATAACTTGAAATAGCCCGTAAAATAACTTATATAAACTCGATGAAGGTATCTTGAGTATATATGGTTGTGTTAGTTGTTGTGCATATATGGTTTATCTTATTTTTGTTGCTGCTCTTGCTGTTGAAGTGCTTTTAAGTGCTGCTACTATCCCACTGCTCTATCATGGCATCGGGATATGTTGATCTGCATATTAGAAAAGCAGCTCTTTACCGTTGCTCTGATAAGCTCCTAGCTCACAGATAGCTTGTCCAAAGTTCGATCCTGCAAGTGGATTGTAAAAATTTTCTTCACCAGAGCACTTTCGAGTTAAAATGAAGAGGGTAATGGCTTGACATACTATTAGGCTCAGTGAGGATACGATGTGATGTATAAGGTCACACATGGAACAGTATCTTCACTCGCTTTGGCATAGATATTGGCAGTAATGTCTATTTTGCACCTATTATGGTTTTTTTTAAATATAGGGTATGCTTTATATTTAAAATATTGCTAAATAGCTATTCATTTTAAATATTTTTCACGTTTTTTCCTTTAATGGTCCCCTTCCAACCATATATATATATATATATATATATATATATATATATATATATATATATATATATATATATATATATATATATATATATATATATACATACTTCCATATATATGTGTGTGTATCGACATATCACGAAAATATAAACAC
>JAXCGZ010011504.1:90000-92500 GCA_037179515.1 Halocaridina rubra
ATGGCTAGGATCCCTTGCGGGATCCTAACCATATACAGAATCCTAGATTTACATTGTTTAAGAAATCGGGCTTTAGTCTCAGTCCTTGTGTCTTGTAGAAATGTAACGATATTCATTACTCTTTCACCTGAGACTAGTGAAGGGATTAAATAGGAGCTATACTTTATTTATGTTAATAAAAATGTGAATAATAATTCTTAGAACTAATAAAGAACTAATGAAAACAGAACTGTGTTTATTGTCACTAATTAAATAAAAAAAAACAATACAGGATGGAAGAGTGAAATTATATAATTATCATTAAAACAATACGTGGAATTTCTGAAGAAGTCAATTGCCAGTAGTAATTACTACTGATCATGTACTTCTGTTTTTAATAGTTTTAGAAAAAGTATTGCAGATACATTATAATTTCTATTATTACACTGAATGAAGTAGGTGCATCTCACTATCATTCGAGACTCGAGAGAGATCACCATCTTGTAGGAGAAGCTATAAAAGGATATACTGTATCATGATGTGGGAAGAATACATCGTATTGACTACAATTACAAGTCCTCTGGTACTGGTTAAGTGGATTAGAGAGCGAATGAAACATTGTAATGCGGTTGACAAAGCTCTCTATTTGATGATATGTAGACCTTGAATATGTGGTCACCTTGGTAGTAACGTAATCTTGAAATCTCTTATAAATATTTGTGTATATATATATATATATATATATATATATATAGATATATATATATATATATATATATATATATATATATATATATAAAATATATATATATATATATATATATATATATATATATATATATATATATATATATATATATATATATATATATATATAGGCAGTAAATTTTCTTGTATACATAGTTTGTTGAATATGACCGCTGTTTTTGCATTTGCAATTTTCTTGTATAACTTTTCCAAAATTCTTGCAATAACTTTTCCATTATTGTTGGGACTATATAATAGGTCGGAAAATTTAAGAGAATTCTTAGCGTTTCGTACAGCTTCGTACATTGTCAAATTATCATCTATTTAGTAGTGGCTGGAAGTTATATATGATATCCAATATCTACCTTTAGTTTATATTCACCAGAGAGATTCAGTATCTCTGCGAATTTTCCAGAATTCCTGGAGAATGGACTCCAAGCATCCTTATCTCTGGCCCCTGCTCTTTACTTTCAGAGTTGGCAGAGTAATACAATTTGGCGTTTGCACAGCCTTAGAAGGATCTAACTTATGTATGTATAGAGCTTCTAGAATTTGCAGACATCGAAAATGTTTTTCTGTATGTAGTATCTTCGTATTTTCCTCCAACATTTTACGTGTGATGGAGGTCTGGTGTTCTTTCATCATATGTTTTTTGGGGGCGCCTTATTGTAAGCGAAATGTTAGTCTCTTTGTCAATTTAGTTGTTGTCATACCAAAATAAGAAGATATATATATATATATATATATATATATATATATATATATATATATATATATATATATATATATATATATATATATATATATATATATATATATATTACATGAATCATATTTTACCCCGATAGGGACTTGAACCTGGGACAAATAATTTCTGTGCCAAGGCGCTACTAACTAAACCACAGACATATATATATATATATATATATATATATATATATATATATATATATATATATATATATATATATATATATATATATATATATATATATATATATATATATATATATATATATATAAATATATATATATATATATATATATATATATATATATATATATATATATATATATATATATATATATATATATAAATATATATATATATATATATATATATATATATATATATATATATATATATAGGTCGACTACATGGGGTGGAGCGAGGGGACTGGGAATCCCCTTCTCGGTATTTTCCCTTCCCAGAGAGTCAGAGTATTTTGCCGTAACACGGCCACTCCTCTTACAATTAAAAATGGCTCATATATATATATATATATATATATATATATATATATATATATATATATATATATATATATATATAGATAGATATATATATATATATATATATATATATATATATTGTGTGTGTGTGTGTGTGTGTGTATTTTGTCAACGCTGTTCCTCTTCTGTATATGCTGGTTACTTCCACTGGTGTCTTGTCCTTTTCCTCTTACATCAACCGTCCTTATTATCACGTTGATTTGTGTTTCGGATCTTCTTTCGTCATGTCCTGGCTATAATTCTATCTGGGTTCTTTTCTGTTCCTCTTTCGCCAATTATTCGTTATAATTTTGTTGGCATCCCTTTTCTCATCCTCTTTTATCATTTCTTATCCTCGTCTGTTGATGGTTCCTTAAGATAAGTTATACCTTATGGCCCCAGCTCCTCTTCATTATATCTTTTCTCGCTTATCGAACGCCTCATCCCTTTCCAAGATAAGGTGTGACATAAGGTTCATCACATTTGTTGATTGCTGCCATCA
>JAXCGZ010011504.1:95000-100000 GCA_037179515.1 Halocaridina rubra
AAATGACTATTGTCGTCACAATTACGTTTATGATTAAATTATCTTGATATGCTTTTTTGAATGAATTCTCTCTCTCTCTCTCTCTCTCTCTCTCTCTCTCTCTCTCTCTCTCTCTCTCTCTCTCTCTCTCTCTCTCTCTCTCTCATCTATCTATCTATCTATCTATCTATCTATCTATCTATCTATATATATATATATATATATATATATATATATATATATATATATATATATATATATATATATATATATAACGTTATCGTAGTCGCCGTGGCTCAGTCGGTAGAGTCTCCGACTCTGAGGCGTCAGGTCGAGGGTTCGCGCCCCGTCACGGTCTGAGGTTAGCAAAGGCATGCACTCAGCGTAAGGATTACATTTGCCAAAACAAGTCCTTCGCAAGAAGGCAACCGTCCTAGCCCTTGGTTGATAAGGGAGTCCGTGACGTAAAACCGGAACATATAACGTTATCAGCTTTTAGATTATTGTAATTTTGTGTAAACATGAGTATAATCTCGTGTGTAGGAATGAGAGGCGAACAGGCCATTACGTCTTAAATGAAGTTATTTCGCCCCCCACTATCTCTTCACAAGGTTTTCATAAATCATTTATTTTAAAACCCGTCTGCAGTATCTCTTAACCCAGGAGGTCCCGCATATATTTCTTCAAAATGGCTTATGCAGTTCTCTTTGCTTGAACGACCTTTGAATGAGAAAAAGAGGGATAGTGGTTTCCATTTTCATATACTCATTTATCAACTGAGCAGGCTCGGTTGGTATAGTAAATGGAATAGCATGCTCATAAGCTCTCACAAAGATGTTATTAAAAAAAAAATGAGACGAAAAGGAACTGTGTTAAGCCCAACAGCTTGCATGGACAGTGCAAAGAACACAGCCGTCTTGCTCGCTTGGGCGGAGTATAAGTTGACCTCTAAGTAATAATATGAGAAGTCTGAAATAGAAGACGATGATTACCTCGCGCAAGGAAAAATAAATCCTAGTAAATATCAGACAATGGCATATCATATCAATAATTCACCTTTCCCTCTGCAGCGTCAAAGACCCCCCCCCCCTTCCTCTTTCCCTCTCACACCATGAACAAACATCCTCCAGTCCCTTCCCCCCTCAGTCACTTCCTCGAATTCAGGGGGGGTAACCTTGATGTTAACCACTAATGAAGCTATTGATAGTAAATGAGGTTTTTATTTAACTCCACTCCCCAACCCCCCAACCCCAATCTCCTTTTTTATTTAGCGCTTCCAATTTTTGCCAATTAAATATGCTGATATTTGGAAAATATGACCACAATGCTGATAGCCTCTGTTTGAATTCATATGCACTCATGCTTTTTTGTAAGTTCATCTTAAAGAAGAAACCCTCACGGGATGAACGGAGTCGTTCCTTTATATTAGGACGTCAGTAATATTCCCAAACAGTCGTAAGACGGCTATTTTTACATTATCAGAGTTAGAGCTCGTATAAAGATTGTTCGTTGCATTAATATCTCTAGACGTAATGTCTGAACCCGCTGGGCGAATTGAACTCGAAACCTCCTGGAGGTCAGACACGAGCTATACACAATGATCTATCGAAGTGTTGAGGGGAGTAGTTTAATAGTTTCACATTATATTGATATTGTTTTATTTACCTGGACGGGCCAAAATATAATTAAATATAACAGCCCTCATCGGGCCTGGGCACGAAGAATCATAAAGTAAAGAGAAACAGAGACGGAGAGTGTAATGACTTGTCAGCTGTGAAGGGATAATAAAAGATGCGTGATGAATAGCCAAGAATATTCAGTGTAGCTGTAGGCACAGAAAAAGAACCGTAATTGAAGGAAGACCTAATATCGACTTGTCCTGGACAGACCTATTTAAGTTCAAAAACCTTCAGCTGTAGCTTAAACCGATGAACATATTTCTATTGTAATATCGCATAGTTTATATCAATGATCAAATTTTTATCAACTTACAACCATACACGATAAGGTTTTTTCCTACAAAATTCCCGCTATAGGCAGCTGGTAAATTACAAGATTTTGGTAAATACTGCTATACCTAATTTTTAGGAATTTTACCGTAAATATCGAGAGCTCGCAAGGCTCATTAGAGAGATTAGATACATTGAGAGATTAAAGATATAGAATTGTGAATGTTTGGAGTATATCCCGCTCATGTATCCGAGGTTTATGGTATAAGGTATAGTGTTTTTTTTTTTCAGACGTGGCATTTTCACATAAAAGTGAGCATATATAATTTTATTATTCCAGCATCAGTAATATAACAGACATTCCTGTACGGAAAAAAATCAATATATAATAAAATATATAGAGACAAAGACACCAGCGATACTTGGTACTTGGGTAAGTTTTGAAGAATAAAAAGCCGCTCTAGCCTCTAAATCCAATTCAGGACTTTTACAACTTAAGAAGAACGAACATTTATGTATTACACAAGTGCAAATTATATAAGAAAACAGTATTCTAATTTATGTCTTCAAAGGACGCACTGAATCACAATTTGTTATCAAAATCGTTTTAATAAGAAATGTGGTTTCTGCTGTCAGTATTTTATTTCCCTTGTATTTGCTTTTGCTCCTCTGCATAGTGGAAAACATAACTGCCACTTCAAAACATTTCAGTTACGAAGAAGGGCCTTTGTTAGAAAAGTTTTTTTGTGTGGGGGGAATATGCATTGTATATAACAAGATCAGTGAGGGACTTTTCCTCTTATAAAAACGTACTGAACTTTTGCCCAATGAGAGCAAGGAAAGACAAATGTGTGCTCTCTCTCTCTCTCTCTCTCTCTCTCTCTCTCTCTCTCTCTCTCTCTCTCTCTCTCTCTCTCTCTCTCTCTCTCTCTCTCTCTCTCTCTCTCTCTCTCTCTCTTTATAATCTAAGCTTCATCACCTGAGTTAAGACGGGAGTGGTCTTTTTACATCGGCGGCATAATGATAGGAGTGCTTGAACCATATTTATTCTATTCATTTTATGCTTCGCGGAATGATTTGTGGAACTATTTGTATTTTCCTAATAATTAAAGGGAGTTTGAAGAGTTGTATTTCGTAAATGCCATGGAGAGCCAGCCAGGTCACCTCATATTTTTTTTTTATAAGTGTAACACCGGGACAGGCAAGAAAATTATCCTCATCAGGCCCGGGCAATAAGAAAACATTAAGACGAAGAAAAAGTAGAAGGTTAAGGACAAGGCAGAAAAGGGGAGTGACACACAATGGGAAAGGGCTGAAAGAATAGTCGAAGTATTGGGGACCTAAAGATATGGCAGGATTAAATCTTTAGATGACGATAGATCTGCTTTTTTAGGGAAGATAGGTTATAAGAATTTGGAAAGACAGACGGAGCAAGAGAGTTCCAGAATCTGGAGGTAGATGGGAAGAGGCAGGCGCTACACCGACCAATCCGCGAGCTACAAATCTCCAAATTTTGAAGTGAATATTAATTTTTCTATCCTTTTCTTGGCCTCCTTCTTCTTCTTCTTCTTCTTCTTCTTCTTATTATTATTATTATTATTATTATTATTATTATTATTATTATTATTATTATTATTATTATTATTATTATTATTATCATTATTATTAGTAGTAGTAGTAGTAGTAGTTTAGCAATAGTAGTAACAGTAGTATTAGTAGTAATAGTCGCAATAGTAATAGTAATAGTAGTAGTTATGGTTGTTTAGAAACAAGTATAAATACTGGGCACAATTTACATATCCAATATATCACATTTCATTACTTCCCTTGCCCTCTTCTGAACTATCAACCTAATTTGCTTATTTGATTATTGTTGGTCCTGAATGAGATTGGGAGTTGAATTAAATGCAAAAATGAAGCCACGAGTGAGGTTGGGGAAATCTGTAATATGAACATAGTGGCATTCAGATAGAATGCATTCATTCCTACTATAGCAGATAAAAGCTGTAAGGTCTGTTTCCCTTTTAAGACCTTCTGTGGTGTAGTTAGTAGTGCCTTGGTACAGTAATTATGTGTCCTAGTTTCAAGTCCCGGTTGGGGTAAAAATGATTTATGTGTATATACTGTATATATATATATATATATATATATATATATATATATATATATATATATATATATATATATATATATATATATATATATATATACTTACATATCACTAACAGCATCAGAAACTTAACATAGAATAATTGATACCTTACTCTCCACATCAGTGGGTGTATACTTAAGTGAATGATTAGATAAAGATAGAAATAGGTCGACAGATAGAATAGGTGCATCGTTAAATGAATGGGTAAATAAGCAGGAAAATTATGTGGGTGCAAAGTTTAATGACTAAATAAATAAATAGGGAAACAGGTAGACAAAGTGGCTGGATGCATAATTGAATAATTTCTAAGATATATGAATATAAGGGCAAACAAATGGACTGATTAATAGATAATAAGGTTAGGTTGGGGTAGCGAAATATGATAATACATTCTGTTTATATGGATATAACGCAACTTTTCCTATTCTCAAATATGAATTCAAGTATTAGTATTATATAACTTATGAATATTCTTTTGTTTTCTAGCACTTGTGCAATTTTACTGGTAAATTAATGGTTTACCATTTGTACTTAATTTTGGGTGTACTATCGTAAGATAGATAGATAGATAGATAGATAGATAGATAGATAGATAGATAGACAGATAGATTGAAATTGAATTGAAACAAATAGAAGACGGGGATCATCACCCTGAGGGCATTCTTCCTCAAGATAGATAGATAGATAGATAGATAGATAGATAGATAGATAGATAGATAGATAGATAGATAGAGAGTAAATGCTCTAATGAGATGTGTGAATCTAAACTCACGAGCTTGAGTAATATCGATAGCAACATCTTCCCTTGCTCAGTGTATGTATATATGGCTCATTTAGATCTCGAGTATACACTCTCCTGGGTGGTATGCATAGCATCTTTTAACCAGAAATGTTTAGGGGAGAGGAAGCTAGTGGAATGA
>JAXCGZ010011504.1:105000-107500 GCA_037179515.1 Halocaridina rubra
TGCTTTTTCAAGTGCGGATTCCAAAAGGGGGCTGCATATTCGAGTTTTGGCCTCACATAGGTTACATAAATATTTCTGAACATTTCCTTGCCCATGTGCCTGAAGGCTACCCTTTCATTTGATAAGAATGCATATGCTGCCCTTACTATGCCATTTATATGTATTTCTGGAGACAAATCTGCCAGTATATTTACTCCTAGATCTCTCTCATTTTCTGTCTCTTGAAGTTGTACTCCAGCCACCGAGTGTGCGTACGTATGTATATATGTAAATTACATGCATATTTTTATGAATGTATGTGTGTTCGTGAGACCTCCAGCAAACTGTAGTTGGATGTATCCTTTTAATTGATAAATTATTATTTTTATTACTATTATTATTGTTATTATTATGATTATTATTATTATTATTATTATTATTATTATTATTATTATTATTATTATTATTATTATCATTATTATTATTTTTTTTTCTTTAGTCACCGTGGCTCAAGCGGTAGCGTCCGCGACTCTGGGGCGTCAGGTCGAGTGCTCGCGCCCCGTCACGGTCTGAGGTTAGCAAGGGCATGCACTCAGGTTAAGGATTACATCTGCCAAAACAAGACCTTCGCAAGAAGGCAATCGTCCTAGCCCTTGGTAGAAAAGGGAGTCCGTGACGTAAAACCAGAACAACAACAATATTATTATTATTATTATTATTATTATTATTATTATTATTATTATTATTATTAGTAGTAGTAGTAGTAGTAGTAGTAGTAGTAGTAGTAGTAGTAGTAGTAATTCTTCAATCTCCCCACGAGTACCCTTATTCATAAATTTAATTTATATTTCGTTACTTGAAAACCCTTCTGTGATAAAACGTAAATTTAGCAGTACAGCTAGAATAGGGTACAAGGTGTAAAGTAATTATATCCCGAAAAGAACTGCATTTTGCTTGTAAGATCACCACTGTGCTGAGAGAGAGAGAGAGAGAGAGAGAGAGAGAGAGAGAGAGAGAGAGAGAGAGAGAGAGAGAGAGAGAGAGAGAGAGAGAGAGAGAGAGAGAGAGAATTGTCTTGCGTAATACCTCATACTCGACAAGGGTGTGACCTTTAGCATGCTGCATCTCGGTTGTAAAGTTGGTGACAACATGCAGTGTATTTATATTAAATCTGTAAATTATTAACTACGAAAACTAGTCATTGTATTTTGTTTATTTGGCTGCACGTGTAATAGTTCTGTATAGCAGGTGTTTAAATTTCTGAAGCGGCTTATTTATGTACCGGACTTGACATTGCTCCGACACGGGAACACATGGGCGTGAGATTAATTCAATTTTAGATATGCGTATGGTCATTTGATATGTTGCATGTCCTTTTATGTTTATGAAATTGCAGTAGTATTATAGCCAGTGTTTTAAAAGAGTCTAATGATTTTCCCCATAAAAATAGAAGTAGTTGTAAGTAGAAGTGGTCATTACATATCGAGAAAAACGTGTGCTGGAATTACAAACATTGGCAACTCTTCCTGCACCGTCAGGACTCTGGAGGTGTCGTCTGCAGACCGCCAGAAAACGCGTACAGTGTTTACGTCTTAGTCGGTGAGGAGGGTGGTGATGCTGTCAGCAGGCTGTTGTCGAACATTGTTTTAGCCCTCAAAGTTACTGTTTTTCATCTCCGTCGTTTAGAGGATTTATATATTAATCTTGATGGACTGAATATTGAATTACAATAAAAATAATGCTTCTAAACACTTAAACAATTGGAAATATAGTTCTCGAACTGATGATTCATTTATTTAGTCACGAACTGAATAGTAGACCTACTCAATTAGACTGCAAGTGCATGACTGTTAGTCAAGGTGGACTAATTTATTCGTCAACTACTTGGAAGTGATTGATGTCTGGCTGTGCCACTGTCTCAGATATAAAGTATTAACAGGATAGATACTCTTTGCTCGAGGTTTGATTTTTCATCGTTTCATAATGGGTAGGTAGAAAATGTTGTTACACTGAATATATATATGAAAGCTTGAGAAATGTCTTAATATATATATATATATATATATATATATATATATATATATATATATATATATATATATATATATATATATATATATATATATATATATATATATATATAAGCACAAACTGTTAGCATACAGTACTAAATGGTAAGGAAGCCCATCAGTAATACAACACGCTATATTTCGGATCCTAACTGGACCCCTTCTCTAGCACAAGTGAGTGTAAAATAACAATGACAGAGGGAGTAAAAACAAATAGGACTCGGGAGACATGAGGGACTTAAAAATTAAAGATAGTAGGACAGGTCTAATCCAAAAGAAATAATACCTACCCTCAGTCAAAGGAAACCGACAAAATCAGTGATAAGTCATTAACAATGGAATATGTTAATCTCTACTTGCGATTATCTATTTACCTATCTATATTCGTAATTAGATATGAACATATTCTATTTTCTACATTTTTTCGTGGTTAACAGGGTTTTATCAACATC
>JAXCGZ010011504.1:112500-115085 GCA_037179515.1 Halocaridina rubra
ATACGTTGTTATGTTCATCTAATTATATTTTGTATGCATTTTACAATATATTTTAGTGTTAGCATTTAACCCGCCTCCCTGTCAAGGTCTTTGTTAGCTGAGTGACATAAGTCAAAGGGGAACGCTGATAGGCTTTAAAGGAAAAAATTAAACTAAAGAGATTTGTTAAAAAATGTAATATAATATCAATGAAATAGATAAAAGGGTGACTACACGAGTTTTGATGAAGGCTTTAGACTGCTGCTATGTATTTGAATAAGAGTTTGAACAGCGGTTGAGATGAAAATCTACTTGACATAAATGACAAGCATTAGTCGATTTTGAAGCATATTCATTTACTCTTCTTCATTTGGGGGTTATAAGAGTTGGCCTCTTTTTACTCTCGGGTTGATTACCTTTATTAAATTCACAAGGACCATACCTTGATAATTACGCTAAATGGGGATAGCGATACCTTCCTCGTTTTGATGAGTGAGATATACGCCCGATTTGTTAAACAGTGTAAATCTAGGATACCATATTGTTAGTTAGCTAGACACACAAATGGATTTCATAAACGCATCTGACGCGGTTCTGTGTATGGCTAGGATTCATAGGATCGTAGAAATTTTTGCTTTTTATTGTCTAGAGTGCCTAATGACTTGCAGTAAGTCTGATTTTGTTTTAATTCATTTTTTTTAAAGTAAACATTATTGTTTTTATCATGCGATGAAATTTTTCTGGACTGTACATCTATTTTTCCCTATTTTACGCTATAGTGTGATTTCGTCTCTGTATCACCTCTGTATGATAACTAATATAAATATTGAAATTATTCATTTTAATTTTATTCATTATTGACTAATGGAAATAATCAATCGATATATAACATACAAGTTAGACTACCACCGGTCATTTTTAGTGGATCTTAAATAGAGCCTTGCTTTGGGGACGTGGATATATTTGAGTCGCAGCAGTGAAGCCTCATATCTTGGCTGCACTTTATATTGGTCGCTTAAACCACTTTGTTGTTAGTTCACTTGAGCACCTACCTAACCTAACCATAACCATACCTAAGTCAGTTTTCCTAAACTCGTGTCTCAAATAAAGTTAGTATGACGCCCAGCTGAAAGATATTTTTCTCCCAAATGACGTTCCGGTGTGACTAAAAGAATTGCAGAGCTTTTCTTGACTCTTTACAAGCCAAAAGGTACAAATACTTTTAACTGTTTATTACTAATTTCTTTGGCGTAGGAAAATCCTGATATGTCGTAAATTTAATTGTATTGAAAAAAAAAATATTGTGTTCTCTGTTTTTGTAGATATCTAGAGCAGAAGGTTCTCATTAAATTTAAATTTTTTTCTCAGTTGATTGTGTAGCTAAGTTGCATAAGAAAACAATAACAGAATTTAGAAGGAAGGATATTATTATGTTTAATATTCTCGTCTCCGCTGATGGATAAACTCATGTTTGTTATTAATTGGGTAGTACACTCTGTGATATATATATATATATATATATATATATATATATATATATATATATATATATATATATATATATATATATATATATATATATATATATATATATGTGTGTGTGTGTGTGTGTGTGTGTGTGTGTGTGTGTGTGTGTGTGTGTGTGTGTGTGTGTGTGTGTGTTTGTGTGTATGTGTGTGTGTGTATATATATATATATATATATATATATATATATATATATATATATATATATATATATATATATATGTGTGTGTGTGTGTGTGTATGTATATATATATATATATATATATATATATATATATATATATATATATATATATATATATATATATATATATATACAGTATATATATATATATATATATATATATATATATATATATATATATATATATATATATATGCGTATATATATATATATATATATATATATATATATATATATATATATATATATATATATATATATATATATATATATATATATATATATATATATATATATATATATATATATATATATATATATATATATACTGTATACATGTATATATATATATATATATATATATATATATATATATATGTGTGTGTGTGTGTGTGTGTGTGTGTGTGTGTGTGTGTGTGTGTGTGTGTGTGTGTGTGTGTGTGTGTGTGTGTGTGTGTGTGTGTGTGTGTGTGTGTGTGTGTGTGTGAACGTGTGTGTGTGCGCGTGTGTATGTACTTGTGTGTGGTGTTTTTTTTTCATATATAAAGAGATACCGGATGAACTATTTTCATTTACTATTTATGACTGTAAACAGTGGACACTGAAAGTATATCGTATGGTTGTACGCACACATTTGCATTGATAAACTGAGGTGATGTTGCGAGGAATAGTAGTATTATTAACTAAAAAAAAATTGGTTATGAAGTAATCTAACCACTGCGGGAGCAGGCCTCTGCTACTCAATAATAGGGTCTCAATCTCGAATCATTGGAGAGGTTTTGTATGAAGAAGGGCATCCGAGCTTTAAAAATATAGATAGCCTCCGAGGCTAGTGAGAAACACCGACCTATGGGAAGAACTGGCTATGAAGTACAAAAATATTTGTTCTTTAAGAG